>CM035426.1:55154349-55176849 GCA_020310875.1 Ceratopteris richardii
TAGAGTGTTTAAATGCTATCATCACAAGATTAATCTTGAATGAAATCTGTTTGTTTGAAAATTTCTTGATCTATAGTAGTGCCCCAACCATATTAATACCTGATTGATGAGTTTCACTGTCAATAAAGGAAGCATTCAGTAAGTGTAATCTTACGCTATTTTTCATCTTTTGACTTTGTGCTAGTACAACATTACTAAGAAGATATATCTATTCATTATCATACTAATCAAGTGACTATAAATCATATTGTGGTGTTGGGTGAATTTTCTGAGAAAGATTTCCTCGAGATTTGTAATCACTTTTGTATTGCTAACATTGTTACTTGAATCATGATTATAAGATAATCTTTAAGATGTTTCGAGATAAAGATAGCTGACCTTCATCAACAGCTAGAAACCTCCTAGCAGTTAAAATATCTTTTGTTTTGTTTTTTTTTTTGAATGTGGTTTCCTTATGGAAGATTTCTTTTCCTTGAAGAGTAGGTTAAACTTTACCTAAGCTTATAAATTAATTATTTATCTACAAATAAAAGTGGATCTACTTGAGACCTGAATCACCTTCTATCCTACATAGTAACTAATAAAATAAATCAAAGGCCCAATAACTAGATGACTAGTCTCAAAGACTGTGGTTTTAAGATCTACTATTGTATGCAACTTGAAGATTCGTTGGCTAGTTAGATATGATGCTGACTGCTTTATGGCACAAATGTCCATTGATTTGGATTTTAGAAGGTAATGTGCTTCAAGATATTGCATGAACATGATGTGTTTTTTGGAAATCTATTTATGAAATATTTTAACCAAACACATAACATTTCTTCATGTTCATACGCCTTAATGACCCTATCTAAGCATCTAATTCATAGCACATCCTCCAAACAATGACCACTATCATGGTTCTTGGAATTGTTTGCTCGATAAATTTGGTGTGCTTTACTTCTATTCCAAGCATCTCTTCTATTTTGGACCTATGCACCTCATAATCATCTTCATTAAAGGAATTTCAGGTTTATTTCATGTTAAACATAGTATATAATTCAACTAAGATTTGTAATGGCTTCACAAGACGAGGTTGATAAATCCTTTAAGTGGGAAAAGATAATTTTTATGCAATCCATGCAATGAAAGCTACAAAAAGTCCCTTATCCCCTTCTCTACCTTTGTTCTCCCCTTTAATTCTATTTAAAAATCTTTTGTGCTTGGGAGATTTCCATCTAGTGCTGAATCTTTTGCAACTACTAGGTGAGGTGCACTTGAGTGACTAGAAAGGACTATGAAAAATCGTATTCTAAATCACATGGTTTCAACATTAAACACTATTTTGTAGGTAAAATATTTAGTGATTCTTCTTGTTTTATTATATTTTAGCCTCCATCTAACACTACAAGGCCAATCAACCTCCATACCCCCCCCCCTTTCTACATGTTATTCTTGTTTCTATTAATACAATTTTAAGTTTGCTATGAGACAAAAAGTGCCTTCCAGCCTGAACCAATGAGGTGAGCATATGAAGCAAATGAGACTAAGCACCTCAAAAGGGGCCAATGTTAAAATTTATGATGCTCTTCAAGTAAGAAGTGCACTCCCATGCAGGCAAGTCGCATTGAGGACCTTTGATAAGAGCGTGTTGATAATAAAAATGAATAACAGGGACTCTTTTATAGATACAACCCACTTGCAATATTATGACTCGTGTATCATCTAGTAATGATGTTTCAATCACTCCATTGACAGATAAAGCACACAAGCTTTGTTTCATAGACTAGCATCTTCAAAGGGCTGTATTATTGATAAAGACTTTTTGGATGAGAAGGAATTATGCCATGTAAGGCTATGTTCAAAGCAACTTGTAGAAGAGGGCATTTCATTAGCCTCGAGAATATACACCCTTCTATGTTGCAGGCATACAAACCTACTAGATAAAGGAAAGAGTTCGACTCTCCATAGATAAAAAGGCAAAGATAGGATGTCTGAGAGCTCTACTTAACAAGTGGATAAACCCCTGGAAAGGGTTTTTTCACAAGTTGTGATTGTTATTGTATATCCCTCATCTTCATTAGGATCATTTGGACTGTTCATATGTTTTGGCTACTGTTCGGGTAAGAATCTTCCTTTCGATAATTTTGGCTCTCCATAGGTTCAGACTACTGTTAAAGACCATTTTGTCTCTGTTATCAAGTTTAGGAATCATCTCATCCTTGACATTGCAGGTGGATGTTGCAGAATTCGTAATTTCTCTGAGATTTTCAGTTTTCTCTTTCAAACAAGCTTAAAACTCTACCGTTTCTGTAAGATCTTCATTATTGCAGATGGAGCTTGTATCACTTCTCACTTGAGTGCTGCTTGTATAGCTTAGGAATCATCTCATCCTTGACATTGTAGGTCGATGTCGTAGAATTTGTAATTTCTCTAAGATTTTCAGTTTTCTCTTTTAAACAAGCTTAAAACTCTAACATTTCTAGTTCCTGTAAGATCTTCAATACTGCAGATGGAGCTTGTATCAGTTCTATCGGAGTGCTGCTCGCTCAGAGAAAAGAAAGCGAAAAGAACGTAAAAAATCTATGTAGATGCATTAAAGTACATCAACGAAACAAGCTGAGCTTTTCGAGCTGTTCTTTGATGCAAAGGTCATACGCCTGAATCCGGACAAATGAGACAGAAACGGACAAATTGGCAGTATCGAACGAACGGATGGTGCATCCATATTATTGGCAAGACAAAATAGCAGGTGAACTGTCTCAATGGCCGCTAAATCAGTTTGCCATGGTCGCACAATCTTCTTCGCTCTACGGCTGACAAGCCTGCTTATCACATCTAACTGATTCTTCGCTAAATGGTAATGAAACCTCTCTCTCTCTCTCCACAGACAACTTGCATGGCACCCGACCCCCGGATATTTCCTCACAATCTGCAGTTGCACCTCCGATACGACGGAAAGGATGTCCAGTATAGCATGGATGTAGACTCTATCATGAGAAATGAGAATAATTAGGGGATAATTCGTTGAACTCTACCAGGATATCATAGGATAGGTTCTGACAGACTAAAATCAAGCCAATGGTCGTGAAAGGAGGACATTCTCGAACGCGAAGCAGAAGAGAGAATCTCATAATTTAAGAACACCTCAAAATCCAGCGAACCACTCGATTGAGAATCTCACAGTAGCGCGACTGCGCGAGTAAAGCCCATGCGAGAGCTCAATATTCTCGGCACATGTGACTAGTTTGGGATGCACACAATCTGCATAATACGACGAAAAAGCGAAGGAAGCACTCTTTCACTTCACAGTACATCGCACGCCGTCTACAGCGGCACGTTCATGAGATTCCATGATTGTGCAGCCATTTTCATGAAGAACATCCTGGAAACAGAAATCAGAGAGAATTGTTCAGTATGGGGAGGACGTTTGTCATGAACAATAAAAACAGGTGACGATGTACTCACTGTATTCCCTGGTTCATGGAATCAAGCGGCTGTTGCAGACTAGACTGACAATGACAATGGAACTCAGAAAGGAAAGCCACATGACAAAATCTACGCTTTTGGCGTGACTTATGCCGACGGGAAAGGCAAGGTCAATCTAGCATCAGTCGTTAGGTACAGTAGCCGATGCGTAAGCGAGGGCTGCGAAGAGTGATGCGCTACCCGCCCAGCCATGGATGCTCATCTCCCACAGTCGTGAACATGGGAGTAAAACTTTGAGAGCACAACTACATACGTGAATGCATGACTCCTTGTACGTCACATGCCGTAGGCTTTTTGGTTGTTTGGTTGGGTCTTTTTTCTTTTGAGGTGAGGGTGATGGTTCAACCCTTTTCTATGGTAAGATAGTTGTGACTCCTAAGTCAGTGTATTGACTTCAGGCATAATCAAACGAGTAACTTTTGGGCGATCATTTTCAAGTGTCATCTTCATGTAATCTAACCCTTGATTTGTGGGATAAGAGGAGTCTCACGAGTACTGTGCCCATTGATTTGTGGGATAAGAGGAGTCTCACGAGTACTGTGCCCATTCACTTGTAGAGTCTTTTCAATCATTCAAGTAAAAGGAGATTAGGCTTCGATTGGACTTCCTCTTTTAAAAAAAGCAAGGGTATGAGACAGAAGGTCATCGGAACATTAGAGATTCGGGATTCAAGGATGGACACCTAGGAACTCACATGTGAATTGCCACGAAGGTAATCAAAACATTAGAGACTTGGGATTCAAGGATGGACACCTAGGAAGTCACATGTGCATTACCCATGCTCCTTCCAAGTTAAGGTTAGGGGAGTTGGTACAACCCCGAAATTGTGCACAAGAGGAACTACCCCAAAGGGTTACACTCCAAAATGCGCCAATAGACCATTCGAGTCTATTCATTCCTAGTAGGTGTTAGGATGTGTTTCATTGATCTTCTGACATTTTTAATGGGCATTGTCAATAATAGCAAGGCTCATGTATGTTGTGGAGTGGTTCATTAGTTCAAACCAGTTTCCTTGTCTAATCTTAAGGTCGTCGTTTGCTAACTCCCATTTCTAATAGGCCATTTGACTCTATTCCAACTCTATTCATTTTTAATAGGTGTTAGGTGTTCTACCCATGCTTGTACGGTACCATAGAGGACATATGGGTACTATGCCCTTTATTGAGTAGTTGAGACTTCAACTAATTCATGCCTTGAAGATATACATCGTAAAATTGAACCTTCCTTAAAAATAAAGGTTTCTCCTCAGAAACAGAAGATATATTTCATTAACACTTCGAGCAATTCTTTAGGTTTCGGATTCCACCTTTTGGCTTGGCCAATCATTTTATAATATTGATGAAAACTAGAGGCGTACAATGCTTCAAAGTGAGACGGAATTTTGTATGAAAGGCTACAGTCCACACTTGGGGTCTTTTGATGGTTACAATACGGAAATCAAGGGACTCAAATCCATCTATAGCTTCAAATGACTTCTCTATAATGAACACCTTCAAGCATTATTTGTATGCCCCTCTTGCGTGGCAGTGTGTGTGCCTTTTTCCAAGAGCTAAGAACGTTCTTCTAATAAAAAAAGGAACAATAGTTCAACAGCTCATGTAAAGAGATGAGAGGGGAAAAATAAAGATATAGAGATGTAAAGGTATAGAGGTGAAGACTAGAGATACAATTATTCTCATACCTACGTTGTGGACAACTTTGAATGCGGATAATTGGACTATATATGCGTTGAATGCGGATAATTGGACTATATATGCGTATCATATTCCATACACAATCAACCCCTTTAATTTATCAATTTTATGGTTGTTCTTTTCTTGTTTTAAATTACAAATGTGTAATTCCTTACGTCAAAGTTGGTATACTTCTTATTTACGATGTGATCTAGAAGCACTTGAAGACCATCAAGCATTCGTTTTTTTAGTAAAAGAGAACGTTTGGTCGAGTCCTAGTCTCCCTCGAATGAGTTAATTGAAAGAACAATTGTACAAGTGAAGAAGCATAGTGTCCATGGGACCCTCTGTCTCCCACAACCCAGGTGTAGGATGATCCAAAGGTGATACAATGATGAAATCCCGAGGGCAATAGGAAATCTAGCTTTGCGATTGTGCTAGATGGACTGAATTAAAAATAAATTACAAAGTTACTCATTAGATAGAGTTACAAAGAATTTAAATAACCTTTTCATCCCCCTCATGGAGGACACATTTTCTTTGGAACTTCTTGTTCTCAAAATCAAACACCACATTATGGTGTTTGAAAGGAGAGGACTTCTTATAATTACAAATTCTTCTACCTTAAAGTCCAAAAGATTTTTCAATTGACCACTCTTTTAAAGGATTGTTGAAGTTGGTTGCACATCGTTCTTTCCATATCTTCTAGAGAGCCTCTCCTCTAATCACATTCCACAAGGTAGTTGAGCCACATTCCACAAGGTAGTTGAGCAACCAATTGCTTTTCCAAGTAAGGCTTGTTTTCATTTTATTCAACTCTCTAAAGTCAAAAGTCTCAACATTGCCTGTCAAACCACTAAAATCCTTGGGCAGAAAAAGAAGAGGTGTCCTAACTCTTCTCTACCATTGAGGCAACACTTACACCATGGAGGTTGCCACAAATTTTGTTGGCTTCAACATTAGTGTGGATTCCTCAAAGGAGAATTTGCCACAACACAATTGCTTTTTTATTGTCAATGAAAGGATGGCATATGTTGAGGGACTTAAAATACCATATGAAACTTGGCCGATTCAGAAAGCACTTCATGTTAAGCAAGATTTGAAACCCTACATTCTTCTTGAAACTAGGAGTTTGTTTTTCCAAGATCTTCGCATTGTTCCATCTTATACCTTTTATGTGAGGAGGATCGTGATGGAGAACGAGGCAAGACTTGGAGTTTTCCAAAGCATTGATTTGTCCATTAATAGGCACTAGTCTTCATAGTCGACTCTCCCAAGTAGGTTAATGTCCTCAAATCTGATCCATTGTCCTCTCTCTTGATTTCAAAACCTTTTGGTACTCTATGATGCATGAGAATAGGTGGCTAGAAATATGATTAGCAAGAACTTTTAGTGATGATCTTGTACCTTCTTCGGAGCATCATAATTGGGCTTCAATTTTGGATCCTAATTAAACCCACTTTTTTATATTTGTTGATACAATCAAGCAACATGCCAAAGTAGATGCCCTGTACAAAACCAAGCACATTGGGGCCACCAAAACCTGATTAAAGGACTTGAAGAGCTCATCAATAAGGTCATCTAGACTAGGCCTTTCAACATTAGGAAGAGAATCAATTAGATTTAAGATCTATATCAATGAAAGGAGAATCAAGAAGGAGAAACATATTTTGTGATACTATTTTGGCTATAACTCTTGAGACTAAGACCATACAATATTTCTTATGAGTCGAAACTAGCCTAGGCACCCCTTGAAGCTTGGGAGAGTGTTTGACAATCAGAGAAATATTTTTTTTGTCTGTTTTGCGCTCCACACCATGGTTATCAATCATATAAGGAATTGATTCCTTATCTTCTTTCTTCTTTAAGAGTCAGCACATTTCATTCATTGGTTTTTTTTGGTTTCCTCATCCCTCAATCTTTAAAGTAGATCTTCATATTCTTCCTTTGATTTTACTCTTTGTGTCTTAGCATGCTTCTAATCTTATTGAGGCTACACTTGAGTTGGGAATGGTCTTTTTTTACTTTTTTCTCAAGCCACCGAACCTTCAATAAAGATTCTCCCTTCTGCTAGGATGAAATTTTTGGAATTCCATTGTGATCCTTGAACATAATGTTTTACGTCTTCTTAAATACCACCATCAAACACTTAGTCGGAGAGAAGCAAGTGTTGAAGGCCTAGTTTTAGACCAAGATGATCTCCTATCAAATTTAGGAGAAGGAGAAGGTCATAGGATTGGCATGCAGCCAAGGAGATTTGCTATGTTGAGTGTGCCACTTGAAGGTAAGAATCATAGGATAGTGATCCGAAACAAAAAGGTCCACACATTGAGCAAGGTATCTAAGATATTCTGTGTTACATAGCGTCCCTCTAGTCTAGCTTTGTGCAAATCAGTTGTAGCCTAGAAGTTTGACCAATAGAATCCAAAACGATCATTGACTTCCATCAAATCATGGTCAAGCTTCACCTGGGATCTCTTCATTCCACTTTCTCATTAGATTAGGAAAATTCATCACCCATAATGTCCAACCTATGACTATGATCTCATGCTAGTATGATGAGTGATGGTTAATGCATGGAGATGAGAGGTTCTTGTGAAACGCATATTCTAAACCACCCTAATTTACTCCAAAGAACCTTAACACACTCCTTAAGCTTTCAATATATGCATTTAGGCCACCATAGTACTTTGGAACATCATTCCCAAAACACTATGTCAAAATAGATAACCTATGTGTACAAGACACCTTGAGAAAACCTTCTATTTATGGAGGATGACACTTGGTTAGCTATAACAAGTTATTTCATGAATTTATGAGGAATCTACTTAGAGCAATGTGCATATGAACTCAAGCTGCTAATCTTGATTTTTCAAGAAGAAGGAGATACTCACAAACAATCACCTTGATTTACTCATAACTCACCATCTCTATATCCAATGATTATGAAAATTTTTATGCCGCTTATCATAGATCTAGCCATGATTTTACAATCAATAGATTCGTGAATAAGTTCATAAACATAGAGAAATTACTAAAAGGGCTTGATAGACTTAATTTATTGTGTGAATGAGCAAAGATACATCTAGCTATGACAATGAAGTATAAATGTATTGGTGATTGATATATGATATAATGGGAGAGTGGAGGACTTTGGTAATTTGAGACAAGATGTAAATCACTCAAAATGATTGTTTTGATCAGATCTTATCCCGTGACTAAAGTGATTAGTGTCTATTTTCACTTTTGCTACATATATGTTGATTGATTCCACCTAAAAGTGATCCAAAATTTTCGGAAGTTAATTTTAATTTTGAATTCAAATGAGGTCATGGCCTTTGGCTACTAATAAGTCCATGAGATTCTCTCCAATTATTGCATTTAATTTTGACCAAGATAAAACATACTATTAACCTTAGAAATTCATCCATATAATGATCTTTGTGTAAGAATAAGCCTGAAACATCAAGAGAAATCCTAATGAGTAATTCAAGATCTTAGGATTGCTTCACAAGATGACACAAAAAAGGTGCCAGCTTATTCATATAGTGTGAACTGGAACAATAAAAGTCATAAATGGAAAGGGAACGACAAAGGACAAGAAGTAGAAGGTCATGCAAAGAGAGAAGATACAAGCATAGATGAAGAGACACAAGTTCCCATGCATGTTTCTATATATCTAGAAGGATTTTGGGTGTCACAATCTATTGAGATGACAATACGATAGTGTAGATGTGGTCATTGTCTCACAAAAACATAGCAAAATTGCTGCAAATAGTGTGCTCCAAGGCAAATAGGTATTATGTTGAAACATCAAGCTTACACTATGCGTGAGGTGGATTTGATCTACATAAAAAACTATCGCTTGGATTATGGAAAAAGAATATCCATTGGAGAGTTTCTTTTACCTATGCTCATTTAATGTATTTTTTTGAGAGATTTTTGATGGTTCATTTACCATTGTAAAAGCCTTCAGCTTTACATATGTAAAAGTATAAAACGAGAGCCCAAATCCCATGAATTTGTGGTAGTTGGGTTGTAATCAATCAAGCAATCAATCACCTAAAAGTAGATCAAACTAGATCTTTACTTTTCCTAGATTGTAGGAAAGTGAATTGATTCCCTCCAACAACCATTCCCACCTTCATTTGAAGTCAAAATCCACTTATAGAAGTCTTGGAACACTCCTAGAGTCTATATAAATACTTCAAATCACTTTTACAATACACCGATGCAATATACATACACTTGTAACCGTCATTATCTTCATCATCTTCTTCGCCAATAGTAATCTTGTAGAGGTTGCTGCTCTCTCTGCAGAGCTCTAAAGTTGATGTGAATTGGCTGAGTGGAAAGGTATTAGTGTCTAGTTCATTCATGTATATTTTCATAGTATTTTATTCCGTAGGTTGGGAGAAATCACAGTTTTGCTGTCTCAGGGTCAATCTCTATGTATGCGTGAAAAATAGGAGGTACCACCATTGAGTGTTTGATTCATTCCTATAGCATATTTTTCTTATTCCTTATACTCTTTTGCATTATATACACTCAACCCTATTTGTATCACTCCCATAAAAGGATTTTTTCTAATTGTAATCACGTTGGAGGCTATGGACATTTGAAGTTCATCATCTCTTCCATAGATAGTAAGTTTTTTGAGCTAGTCGATGCGCGAACCTATCTGTTTTGTATCGAATCCTTATCCTTGATGCTCCAAAGTACATAGTTCATTTCTTTGCCCTTATTGCATACCTATAACGTCTATTTGAGTCTCCATAAGCTCAAGGGATGGTCTTGTGCCAATTGGCTGGACCAAACTTTGTCGCTTTGAAACGCACTTTTCTACCTCCCACAAGATTCTCCAAGTTCTTTCAGTGGTATTAGAGCTAGATCAAGATGGGTTACAACTTTCCCTCAATGTTCGAGAAGCTTGATCAACACAACTACGCAGTTTGGCAAATCAGAATGGAGGCCTATTTGCAAGTTAGAAATCTTTATGGAATTGTAGCAGGTGATGAAGCTATGCCTATTACAAGATCCAAAGGAGGACCTAAACAAGAGGAGATAGATAAGCTCACACTTTGGTGTGCATACATGCTAAACTCTATCTTTGACTTTCTATTACCACATATTAGAGGATGCAAGACATCTCAAGAGACTTGGGATGCCCTCAAGACTTTCTTTTTTGCTAGGTTCAAAGCAAGTAAGAATCATCTTTGGAACGAGTTCAACCAACTGAAGAAGACACCTAAACAAACCATTACAGAGTTTGTTACCAACGTCAAGGAGGTTGCAGATCAGTTAGCATCCATTGGAGAGCTGATTGAAGAAGAGGCTATCGTGAGGCAAATTCTCAATGGGATTGTAAGTGATAAGCAATGGAAATCCTTCAAGATGGCTTATGATCTCATCATGGATGTGCACACTCCTAACTTCAACATCTTTCATGGAAAACTCTTCAATCGAGAGGCCAACAATAGCATAAATGAAGGTACCTCCTATCATGGTAATTCAACTAGTGCTCTATATGCAGATAAGAAGGATAAGAAGCAGAAAGGCAAGAAGAAGGAAGAAGATGAAGAAAAGACTTCCCAAGCCAACTTCACAAGCAAAAGAAAGTGGAAAGGGAAGAAGAAAGGACCAAAGCAAGACAAAGCCAAAGATCAGAATGTTCAACCTTGTGCCATCTGCTATAAGACCAACCACACCACTCAAAATTATTGGTTCAATGGGAAGACCTGGAAAGGAAGTGGAAGAGGTGGATATGGCAGCAATAGAGGCAGAGGTGGACACAACTTCAACATTAACAATAGAGGCTATAATACAAGGGACTAGAACAATTATTCAAAAGATCAACCACATGAAGACTCATTGCTTCTCATGAATCTAAGCCACAAAGAAGGTAAAGAAGATGATCATTTGTTCTACATAGATTCGGGATGTTCGAATCATGTTGCATGCAACATTGCTCTTCTATCTCATTTTGGAAGTTCAAAGCATAGACATGAAGTGCAAAAAAGAGATGACACAAAGCACAATGTGGAGGAGATTGGTAATGTCAAAGCTTCTGATGGCAAGAAAAACATTCTGAGTAAGGTTCTCTATGTACCCACTATCACTAAAAGCCTAATGAGTGTAGGCCAAATAGTTGAAAAAGGCTTCCGAGTTAGGTTCACCCAACATGGAGATTTTGTGGAAGATCCATGTCAAGGCTTCAAGAAGATATCGAGAGGTGGGAAGCATGGTAGGTTCTTTACTTTTAAAGTAGGAGAAACCAGGAACATAGCTCTATTCACTTTTGGGTCTCAAACCCTAAGTGATCTTGAAGTGTGGCATAAGAGACTTGCTCATGTGAATGAAAGAACCTTGAAGGTTATATGCAAGGATCAAAGTTTTCTAGGACTACAGAACATATCAAAGCAACACATGATCAATAGGTGTGATGTGTGTCAGATTGGGAAGGCACAAATACAACCATTCAACCACAAAGGCTACATCCACAACAACTTATTGGACTTAGTACATACAGATGTATGGGGACCAAGTCAAGAACCTTCATTGGTAAGATCAAGGTATTACGGCTCATTTATTGATGACCATAGTAGATGGACTGTTCTATACTTTATCGAGTAAGAATGAAGTGTTTGATTGCTTCAAAAAGTATTTAGCACATGTGGAGAATCATACAGGTAGATCACTAAAGAAGCTCAGATTTAATGCAGGGGAAGAATACTTCTCCAAACATAACAACAGATGGGCCGTATACCGAGATTCTTGCCAGAGGAAAATGAACATGCGCATTTTTGCCCCGACGACGATGTAGGTTTTGATACGCGCATAAGAATTAAACCGTCGTATGGCCACTGGTATAACCGTCGGTATGAGCATTGGTATAACCATCGGTATAAATGTCGGTATTACCAACGCTCATACCGATGTCTCTGCTGGGTGTACCGTCGTGTATACTGGCACCCGCTGGGTGTATCGATGCTTATTCTGATGGCATTACTGGGAGTACTGTCGCTTATATCGACGACCATATCTGCAAATTTTTTTTTGGGCACAGTGTGTTGTCTTTTGCTTTAGCAACATTACCATGATGTTGCTTAGCAAAAGACAATACACTCTGCCCAAAAAAAACCGAGTACATGTGATGTCTACTCTAATGTCAACCGAAATATGATTTCATAAAACAGAATATTATTGGACACAAAAGAGATAATCAGAATGGATCATGAACCATGAACATGTACAAAAAGAGTTATATATTTCATAAATGAAGCATGTACAAGAGTGTGGAAAACCACTGTCATATATGACGCTTTTACAAAATGTGGCAAAGCATTGCATTATCATATAAAAATCAAATACAAAATTTTGGTGTGCCACTGCCATACATATGCAAAGAATGTTCCATATCAACAGTCCTGCAACAAAGAACATCCATGAAATGAGATAAATTCACATGAGATTTACAAACAACAAGTAAAAACCAAGTTTATAAATTCATCACCTCATCGCAAATGCTCCCATGAAACGATCACACCGCATCCCTCCAAGTCCTCCAATAGTGTAGTCAATCCATGATGATATCCATAAGCCTCCTCCTTTCGTGTTGGAGGACGACCCATTGCGAGCTCTTGCAACAAATATACAAAATATTAGAGGAACATACATGAGAATCTTAACATAAATAAATTCAATAAACCAAATGGTACTTACAAACTCGTGACGCATCGTGTCATATCTGCTGCTGCCCAAATGTGACGGTCCAACTGTATCTAAATGTATTGCTCTGGCATCTCGCTGCTGGCGATATCGGTCAGGAGTCTATTGCTGCTCATCACGAATCATATCCCACTCCTCTGTGAAGAGATGGATAGGTATGTGTTGAAGATGAAGAGGTGTTGCAAAATCTTTGCTCTACACCAGCCAAATGAACTCCAGGAGTAGATGGTGGGCCCTTTTAGCTTGCCAATGGATGTATTAGACACCCTATGTACCTTGGAAGATCACTCTCAAAAAGATAGATCAAAACAGATAAGTTGGAGTTAGCTCAGAGGTGAAAACTTGCTATTCTTGGTTGATACACCTGTCCAGTGTTTTACATAATTCTCTGAGCACAGCAGCAATTAGATTAATTCCTCTTGGGGAAGGCTAGGTAGCTTAAAGAGCTAACTTTAGAGAGTAATCTCATCAAAAATAACAAACCACACACTGAGAATGACTTTTAACAAGTGATGACATCATCCCGATTTTCACGGGCTGCTACAGAAATAGACCAGTGAGTAGAAAAATTAACATAACTCAAGATGTAAGGATCCAATGATCATGAAAATTTGTATGCTTATACTAGACAGTATGTTGAATCCAAAAAGCTTAAAATAACTGAATTTGGATGAGTAAACACTGAGAAATGACTCTAACAAGATGACTGAAAAAGTCGGGTACCTGACAGAGAAGTGAAGATGAACATACCCTGTTGACTTCAAATGAACATAACTGAAGATTCCAACATCCAAATGACATGAAAATTTGTGAGCATATAGTAGACTTATAGAGCTAACTTTACCAAGTTAAATCACTGAAAATCATGAACCAAGTGCAGAGAAACAATCTCTGCAAGCTAACTGAGAAAAACTGAAGTAATGGCAGTGAGTAGTACACATCACAAGAACATGGAAAGATGACCTCAAATAATCATAAAAATGAAACTATATTGCTTGTACAATACAATGACTTACTGATACATATGTGTGCTTTGTAATCACACCTTGAAATGGCATAAAGCTCAGCTCTTGGAGGTCTTCACATAGGTCTCTCTAACCACGACTAAAACTGCCATCTATTTATAGTTGAGTTTGGGAGGCTAACTTCCCTCAATCACTCTCCAATCAATCAATTATTGATTTGATTCTCTACCTACCACAAATCATGAATTCGTGGCTCCTCTTTCCATTCTTGATCATGTGGGCTCAACCACTTAAGATTCTCTTACTTTTACATTAAGTAAACTCTTCAAAAGCTACAAGAGGTAGTTCACAAGTGAACTTTACATAGTCTTCATTTTGAAGCTTCTTTAATGACTTTGTGAGACTCAAGCCAATACTTAGGCTTCTCATAGACTTGCTCCAACAGCTCCCCCTCAAGCCAAGTATGCTTGAGGTCTTCAATCTTCCAAGATTTCCTGCAAACCAATCATAGCTTTGAATTTGCAAAGCTTTGTACCATCCAATGCTTTGGTTAGAATATCTGCACATTGTTGATGTGTGGACACATATGATATTTGAATCTCCTTGCTTAGGATCTTCTCTCGTACATAATGATAATGAACTTCAATATGTTTAGTCCTTGCATGAAAAATAGGATTAGCAGCCAAGTGAATAGAACTCATATTGTCACCAAAAATAGTTGGAGTTCCAAACTCCAATCCAAGATCTTTGAACAATGTCTTCATCCACATAGCTTCCTGTGTAGCTATGGCAAGACCTCTATATTCAGCTTCAGTAGAAGAGAGAGCAACTGTGGGTTGCTTCTTGGATGACCATGAAATAAGCTTTGAACCTGCAAAGGTAAGATAACCTGAAGTGCTCCTTCTATCTTCCTTGGAGCTAGCCCAATCTGCATCAGAAAATAGCTTCAAACCTAAATCAGATACATAAGGATAATAAAGTCCTTCATTTATGGTTCCTTTGAGATACTTGAGAATCCTTTTGGTAGCATCCATATGTGGTTTCCTTGGTGTGTGCATAAATTGGCTTAGCACACTCACACTGTAACATATATCTACTCTTGTCAATGTGGCATAGTTGAGACTACCCACTAGACTTTGATATGATGTGATGTCCTCTATGAGTTCACCTTCATGTGAGCTCAATTTGTGATTAACCTCCATTGGAGTACCTGCAATCTTACAATCTTGCATCTTGAATTTTGCCAACATGTCCTTAATGTACTTTCTTTGAGTGAGAAACAAACCATGATCTTTGTAGACAACTTCCAAACCTAGGAAGTAGGTAAGTGAACCCAAATCACTTATCTTGAACTCTTCTCTCATCTGATCTTTGATCTTCTTCATACCATCTGCATCATTTCCTGTCAATATAATATCATCTACATATACACATAGGTAGATGACCTCGGAATTACTCTTTTTAATAAAGAGTGAAGGATCTGCTTTGCTTGGTTGAAAGCCTTTGTCCTGCAAGAATGAAACAAGCCTGAAATTCCAAGCTCTTGGAGCTTGCTTGAGACCATACAATGCTTTGTTAAGTTTACACACATAATTAGGATAAACTTGATTCTCAAAACCAGGTGGTTGTGCCATATATACCTCTTCTGTTATCCAACCATTCAAGAATGCATTCTTCACATCTAGTTGAAGTATCTTCCAATTCTTGGAAGAGGCAATACTAAGCAAAACCCTAATAGTAGGCATCTTTGCCACAGGAGAGAATGTCTCCTCATAATCAATTCCCTGAGTTTGTGCAAAGCCTTTTGCTACAAGCCTTGCCTTATACCTGTTAATGGAACCATCAGAATTCTTCTTGAGTTTATAGACCCATCTTGAGCCTATTACCTTCATGGATGAAGTCTTGGGCACCAAATCCCAAGTGTTGTTTTCCTCGAGTGCTTCAATCTCTTCCTTCATTGCATGCTTCCATTCTGTTTTTGCTTTGGCCTCTTCAAATGATGATGGCTCCTCTTGGTTTATGTCCTGTGCTATGTAGATAGAATGTTTAGTTACTAATGAGGTGTCAAACCCATACCTTTCTGGTTTTTTCTTTTCCCTCATAGATCTTCTTAAGCCATGATTTGATGATTCTGCCTCATGTCCAAGTTCCTGCAATTTTGCTTTACCTTTAGACTTCCATGCTTTGATCTTTTCCATCTGACATTCTTCATCATCCTCTGAGGTGTCTTGTTCTTCAATCTTTGATTGTTCTCTACCAAGCTTTGGAAAATCTTCTTCAAGATCATATGGTAAATTGACCTTCCTGCATGAATCTTCATACCATGAATTGTTCTCATCAAAAACTACATCTCTGCTTACCAAGAATCCTTTGTTGGTAGGGTTGTATAACCTGTAGCCCTTTTGATTGTTGTCATATCCAATAAATACACACCTTTCTGCTTTTGGATCCATCTTGCCTCTAACCTGTGAAGGAACATGAGCAAAAGCAATACATCCAAAAATTTTACAATGATCTAAGCTTGGTCTTCTTCCATTCCAAGCCTCATATGGAGTCATTCCATCAAGGGATTTTGAAGGCAACCTGTTAATCAAGTAAGTGGCTGTAGATACAGCCTCAGCCCATAAGTAAATAGGTAAATGCTTTTCATTTAACATAGACCTTGCAGCTTCAACAATTGTCCTATTCCTCCTTTCTGCCACTCCATTTTGCTCAGGAGTGTACCTTGTAGTTACCTCTCTTTTGATTCCTCTTTCTTGAAGAAAAGAATCAAAATCATGGGAGAAGTATTCTCCCCCTCCATCTGACCTTAGCCTTTTTAGTGATTTACCTATTTGATTCTCCACAAGAGCCAAATATCTTCTGAAACATGAAAAAACTTCATCTTTGTGTTTCGTAAAGAATAGGATAGTCCATCTGCTGCAATCATCAATAAAGGAAACATAATACCTCGATCCTGATATTGAAGCTTCCTTGCTTGGTCCCCATACATCTGTATGAACCAACTCCAAGAGATCTCCATGCATATAACCTTTCTTCATGAATGGTAACCTGTGAGACTTTCCAAACTGACATGCACTACACTTATAAATCATATGTTGTTTTGACAAGTTAGGGAGTCCAAGTACACTTTGGTCCCTGCAAATTTGCTTTAATGACCTTTCACCAATATGTGCTAACCTTTTGTGCCATACTTCCAATTCTGTGAGTGTCTGACTACCATAATTAAAGAGAGCAATGTTTCTAGTGTCCTGTAATTCAAATGTGAACAATCTACCTGTCTTTTCACCTTTTGCAATTCTTCTGAATCCTTGACTTGGATCTTCAACAAATGCTCCTGCCTTTGTGAACCTGACTTGCAACCCTTTCTCTACTATCTGCCCAACACTTATCAAATTCTTTGTAATGGTAGGGACATAGAGTACCTTACTGAGTAGGTTGATGTTTCCATCAGGTGCTTTGACATTGCCTATTTTCTCCACAGGATGTTTTGTATCATCTCCTGTTTGTACCTCATGCTTATTCCTTGGATCTTCTAAATCTGATAGGAGTGCCACATTTCCTGCCACATGATTTGAACAACCTGAATCTATGTAGAAAACATGCTCATCAGATTTACCTTGTGGCATAGCCATGTTCATGATCAATAATGAATCCTCTTTGTTTGAGTCTTCTGTGTAGTTATTGTAGTCTCTCCTTCCTTTGTAGCCTCCTTGATAGTTTGAATGATTGTAGTTGTTGTAGTTGCCATGATAATTGTTGAACCTTCCTCTTGAGTAGCCATAACTTCCTCTATTGTATCCTCTACCTCTTTGATTCCTGGAATTCCTAAAGCAATTTTCAGTTGTATGATTAGTTAATCCACAAATAGAACATGAGTTGGAGTCTTGGGATCTCCCCCTGCCTTGTCTACCTCCTCTTCCTCTACCTCTGCCATGTCTTCCTCTACCTGCATAGTTAGCTTGATATGTACCTGCTTCATCATCCACTTTCTTTGCCTTTCCTTTGTTATCTTTAGACTTGCTTTTATCCGTGTATAAAGCTGAAGATTGATTACCTTTAGAGCTTTCTCCATTTTTGATAAGCTTTGCCTCTTGAGTAAGTAATTGTCCAATGAGTGTGTTGAAATCAGGTACATGCATGTCCATGTACAAATCCATAGCTGTGGTGAATGCTTCCCACTTATCATCTGCCTTCAAGCCATTGATGACCTGCCTTACAATTTGCTCTTCATCTATTACCTCTCCAATGCTTCCCAATTGATCTGCTATGTCCTTGAGCTTTGTGACAAAATCAGTCACATTTTGTTTGGGAGCCTTCTTGAGAGTTGTGAACTCCAGCCATAGTTGATGCTTCCTGGCTTTGGTACTTGAAGAAAAGAAAGCTTCAAGTGCATCCCACACTTCCTGAGATGTCTTACAACTTCTAATGTGAGGCAACAAAAAATCTGAGATAGAGTTGAGGAGATAAGACCTTGCAAGTGCATCCTTGGAGCACCATGTGCTCAATCTTTCTTGCTCTTCTTGTGTTGGTTGACTTTTGTTCCTGAAACTTGGCATAACTTCATCTCCAGCCACATAACCATATAAACTTCTACCTTGGAGATAAGCTTCCATTCTTAATGACCAAGCTGAGTAGTTACCTCTGTCCAATTTGTCAATTGATGAAGGAAATCCATCTGCCATGTTGTCCAACCTTGCTCTGATACCACTGTGAAGAGATGGATAGGTATGTGTTGAAGATGAAGAGGTGTTGCAAAATCTTTGCTCTACACCAGCCAAATGAACTCCAGGAGTAGATAGTGGGCCCTTTTAGCTTGCCAATGGATGTATTAGACACCCTATGCACCTTGGAAGATCACTCTCAAAAAGATAGATCAAAACAGATAAGTTGGAGTTAGCTCAGAGGTGAAAACTTGCTATTCTTGGTTGATACACCTGTCCAGTGTTTTACATAATTCTCTGAGCACAGCAGCAATTAGATTAATTCCTCTTGGGGAAGGCTAGGTAGCTTAAAGAGCTAACTTTAGAGAGTAATCTCATCAAAAATAACAAACCACACACTGAGAATGACTTTTAACAAGTGATGACATCATCCCGATTTTCACGGGCTGCTACAGAAATAGACCAGTGAGTAGAAAAATTAACATAACTCAAGATGTAAGGATCCAATGATCATGAAAATTTGTATGCTTATACTAGACAGTAAGTTGAATCCAACAAGCTTAAAATCACGGAATTTGGATGAGTAAACACTGAGAAATGACTCTGACAAGATGACTGAAAAAGTCGGGTACCTGACAGAGAAGTGAAGATGAACATACCCTGTTGACTTCAAATGAACATAACTGAAGATTCCAACATCCAAATGACATGAAAATTTGTGAGCATATAGTAGACTTATAGAACTAACTTTACCAAGTTAAATCACTGAAAATGATGATTCAAGTGCAGAGAAACAATCTCTGCAAGATGACTGAGAAAAACTGAAGTAATGGCAGTGAGTAGTACACATCACAAGAACATGGAAAGATGACCTCAAATAATCATAAAAATGAAACTATATTGCTTGTACAATACAATGAATTACTGATACATATGTGTGCTTTGTAATCACACCTTGAAATGGCATAAAGCTCAGCTCTTGGAGGTCTTCACATAGGTCTCTCTAACCACGACTAAAACTGCCATCTATTTATAGTTGAGTTTGGGAGGCTAACTTCCCTCAATCACTCTCCAATCAATCAATGATTGATTTGATTCTCTACCTACCACAAATCACGAATTCGTGGCTCCTCTTTCCATTCTTGATCATGTGGGATCAACCACTTAAGATTCTCTTACTTTTACATTAAGTAAACTCTTCAAAAGTTACAAGAGGTAGTTCACAAGTGAACTTTACATAGTCTTCATTTTGAAGCTTCTTTAATGACTTTGTGAGACTCAAGCCAATACTTAGGCTTGTCGTAGACTTGCTCCAACATCCTCAGCATCTAAGCATATAGGCTTTGGTAAGCTTGCTCTGAAAGCATCACGAGCCTCGGATCATCGATGGGACATAACTTCACGGGCGGTGTGCAGAATCCACTCTGAACTGATAAGAGGCTACCCATCAACTGGTCAGAACTCCTAATATGTTCATGTGGTAGATGAAGTTGCAATAGCAGGAACCGTCCATAGTCGATGGATGTTCTGCTTAGAGTGCTTTATGAAGACATTAAAAGGATTTGTTTGACAGAGAGCACATCAAGAGGGTAGCATGGAAGAGGGATGACTCGTACAAGAGTCTTTTGTATTCATAACTGAGTTTCTACGTATGTTGGATCCAAAAATGCCTCGCTTATGGAGCGATGATGAAGATGTTCATCTCGTAAGCAATGAACCACAAGGTAAAGGGTTGCAAGGAAAAATGGATGCAACTTTCAGAGAGAAGGCAATGAAGTTTTGCATAGTTAACTTTGAGCCTATGCAGAAGTGGTTAGAAAAGTATGAGCTTGCTATTTGTTTTACAAGTCCCCCACGTAGTAGACAAATTTGTGAGAACATAGATGTAGAAGAAAGCCCATCTGTAGTGGACTCATAGATTCATTGGATATTCAAGAGGAAGAGATCATTGTTGAAGAAGAAGAGGTCATTGAAGAAGACGAAAGACAGGATGAAGCAATAGATGATGATCAGGAAGAAACCAGCATAGCAAGCGATTTAGAAGTCGTCAATATAGAGATACATATTCTCGATGCATCGGATCTCCAAGAGGATGCTAGAATAGAAGAGTTTAGGGTTTAGGGTTCATCTCTCAGGTACCTCTCGCGTATATGACTGCTGCATCACAATATTGGATTGCTCATGGTAGCACTCCCCCCGGCCTCACTCCTGACCGCCTCACTCCTGCCGGTCTTACTCCTGCAAGCCTCACTCCCACCGGTGTCACTCCTGTAAGTGTCACTCCTCCCCGCATCACCCTTGCGGGTGGTGCTACTCCTGTCGGAGGTATGTCTCATAGCTTTATGACTCCACCACAACCATCTTTTCAGCCATCCCTTATTGGCTCTAGTAGTAGACATGTGCGTTCGACACCTCAACGCGACATAGGTGTTGGCTCGTCTCATAGATCGAGGTCACGCTCTAGAGCAAGAGGTTCTAGGAGTGGATCTATAGGTAGGTCTGGAGGAGGTGGCTATTATGGAGGAAGTGCGACAGACGTTGTGTCGCCCACTTCTACTCCTAGGACATGTACCTCAGATGTAGGTACGCCACGTGGTATACCACATACACCTTGGGGCGCACATGACCATGATGACTCCAAGGTGTATAGTATCCAAGATGGAGCTCCAGTGATGGATGCGATCAGAAAAGGAATGCGTGCACGAATATGACAGCTTTGCTCCATACAATTTGGACACTCTATCATGTTGAAATGGAGTGAATAAGATAAGGATCAGAAGAATTATATTACAGATGAGTTTTGCACTCTCTATGTTATCTCTATTTATCTCTTTAGAAGAGATCCACCGTACTAAAGAACTAATTTTATAAATGGTTCTTTGTACATCATCCGAAAGACAATCTTTTAAGGCTACAAGGAGCATAGACTATAAAAACTTGTGCCAATCATGAGACTTCAGCCCTCCAAGATCGGCGTTTCATGTGAAAGCAGTCTTTAGACACCTCATGCATCCAGTAGGTGTTCAAAACTCTGAAATTGTTTTCTTCACTTATTGCTCTTCCATCGTGCGAAGCACCCAAAGAGCTCTTGGTAACGATACTATTCCGTTGGGCTTAGTAATTGCCCACAACTCTTGCATACAACCTCGCTCTTCTAAGTCCTCCCTTTGTGCTTTGCTTTCTTTCTTTCCGATCAAATTCTTCCAAAGAATCTCTCCCACATTCTTAAAAATATGCATCACGTCTACCAAATGATTGATCAATAATTCTATTGTCTCCATGAAACTCTCGACATCTTCTCCACCATCATGATCTTCATCCATCTCATAAAATGCTTCGAGCATTTCTTCCATATGTTCATTCCGTGTAATGCTATTAGTACTTGCTTGTACATCTAAGTTCCTTTTTTTTCTCTTTTGTCCACGAGAGGTTACCGGTGCAATGTCCTTTGGGTCCATCTGCTCACCTAGGGGACCATACGAATGGTAGCATAGGTTTTCTAGTCAACTTTTATCAAAGGATCCATACTGTTTAACATGTGCAGTACAAATCTGTCGTTTTCGATAAATTTGATACTTGCACTAAGTGCAAGGAAATACCATTCTCTCCTCCGGAACCAAACTAGCCATCTGATACAATATGGACATCTTATAACATTTGATTTTTTTATTAAATCTAAAAATCATACTCTTAAAGACTTAAACCTGAGGTACTAAAACCTAAATACTTAAAGACCTAAAGAAACCTAAAACCCTAATCCTAAAGACTTATATATCTGTATATGTGTTATATGTATTATATATATGTATATTTCTTATATAATTGAAATCCTATTTTTATATATTTAATTATATATAATTAATTTATTTTTTTAAAACACTAGCTCTTTACATTTTTATTTATCTATACAGTTATCCTATTTTATATATTTATTTATTTATATATTCAAATTTTTTTCTTAATTAATCTTATTTTTATATATTTAATTAATTTATTTAAAAC
>CM035426.1:55181849-55381849 GCA_020310875.1 Ceratopteris richardii
CATTGATAAGTGTAGCTGCTTCAAGGAATTGGAGATTCCTCCAACTTGATGTGAAATGCATTCTTAAATGGTTGGATAAGTGAAGACGTATACATGTCACAACCACGAGGTTTTTAAAACTCTAATCATCCATCTTATGTTTGTAGACTTAAGAAAGCATTGTATGGATTGAAACAAGCTCCTAGAGCTTGGGATTGCAGGTTGCTTATATATCTTCAAGATCAAGGGTTCAAACCTAGTAGCTCAGATCCTTCTCTGTTCATAAAAAGGGATCACGATGAGCTTATCTATCTATGTGTATATGTAGATCATATTATTGTGAGGGGTGATGATCAAAATGGCATTCAAAGGATCAAGAGGCACATGCAAGAGGAGTTCAAAATCAATGACCTAGGTGAGTTCACATATTTCCTAGGTATGCAGGTGATATACATGTTGGTGCATTTTACCCAAGCCTACATGCTTGATATGCTTGCTACTATGATCATTTGTAAGTCACATGTGTAGTCATGTGAACACCTCTTGTAAAAGAGTACATTTTATCTCTTGTTATTGCAAAAAGGAAAAAGGAAAAGGACGGCTTACCTCATCCATGATGTAAAAGCAAAGTTGTGACTCTAACTACCTAAAACCACGAATTTTTGAGCTGAGGGAATATCCCTAACTTTGGGGATCACTTTTAGGTGGAGCCATTCGAATTCGAATTCAAAACTCCCTCCAAGAATAGCTATAAAAAGAGCAAGAAGGAAGAGGCCATTAGCAAGCCGTGTACGTGACCACATCATGTCATTTTGTAGAGATTGAAGAGCTTACTCCATAGCTCTATCATTCTACTTCCATTGTGCAAATATTCATTGCCAATGTGCTTGTAATCATATGTGAATCTATACATTTGTCATTATCTACTTCTCTGTTTTATTCTCTACTATACTCACTCAGAGCAGTAACTTCAGAATGTCATATCTCGAGTTCTACTCAACATTTGTCCGTGTTTTAACATGCGTTCGATAGCTCTTCCTGTCCTATTTTTGCATATAAATGTTCAAGGTCATTGGATTTACAGTTTTTTAGATATCTGCATTTTACTACTCACTGGTCTATCTCTGCAGAGCCCCGAGAATGGTGGGCATGTTCTAGAAATTGATGAATCTTGTTCTCGGTGCTCAGTCCATCATTTGAAGTGTTTTAACTTGTATTGGGAAGCTTTCTAAGTTTATTTGCTATGCCCAAAAGTAATGTGTCTAATTCCTATCATGTTGAGAGCAGTGTTCATTTTTTCGAGCAGGTGTATGTCCAAAAATAGCAAGTTTTGGGAGCTAGTCATTTTGCAACTAGTCTGTCTTGACTTAAACTTTTGGGATACATGCTCCAAAGTACTTGGCTGATATTTTGGTGGATTTAGGAAGCTCAAAGGGTCTACTACTCAATTCTAAAGTCTCAGTTGGTTTGTGTGAAGCTGGTTGTAGCAGCATCAACTCATCTTTGGATTGCATCCACCATCTCTCTTCACAATGGTATCAGAGCATCATAGTCAAGCAACATGGGAGATCGATTTCCATCAACAATTGACAAATTGGATCGAAACAACTACCCGGCATGGTCTCTAAGGATGGAGGCTTACCTTCAAGGGAGGAATCTATATGGATTCATATCCGGAGATGAAGCAATGCCAACCATGAGGAACAAAGGGCAACCATCACATGAAGAAGTGAAAGGACTTTCAAATTGGTGTTCGAAGGATGCACTTGCAAGGTCCTATATTATAAAGTCAATCTCTGATTTTCTTTTACCTCATGTCAAGGGATGCAAGACATCAAGAGAGACCTGGAATGCACTTGCTTCTTTCTTCTCTTCCAACACTCGAGCAAGGAAGAACCAATTGTGGATGGAGTTCACAACAATGAAGAAAAGCCCGAAGCAAAATGTGACTGATTATGTCACAAAGATGAAGGAGATTTCCGACCAACTTGGAAGCATTGGAGAGGTAATTGAAGAGGAGCAAATCATTAGACAAATCATAAATGGAATCAAAGCAGATGACAAGTGGGAGTCATTCACAATAGCCATGGATTTATACATGGATATGCATGTACCCAACCTCAACACACTCATGGGCCAACTCTTCACTCATGAAGCAAAGATTAGGTGGAAAGCAAGGCAGGGGAGATTCCAATCATCTCAACCTTGCATTATATGTGGCTTATCTAACCATACTACTGAAGAATGTTTCAGGAACCCGAGGAACTCAAGAGGAAGAGGATTCAATAGAGGTGGCTATGGATCAAATAGAGGTAGGTACAATGGAGGCTACAACAACAACTACTACAACAACAACAACAACTATCAAAGTGGCCATAGACGAAGAAGAGATTACAATAACTATGCAGAGGACCAAAGTCAAGAAGATTCATTATTGATTATGAATCTATCAGTGAAGAAGGGTAAGGATGATGATCACATATTTTACATTGATTCGGGATGCTCAAACCATGTAGCAGGAAATGTGGCTTTACTTTCTGATTTGGAAGATCCTCATAACAAGCATGAAGTGCAGACAGGAGATGACACAAAGCACTCAGTGGAGAAGATAGGTGATGTGAAGACATCAGATGGGAATATAAACCTCTTAAGCAAAGTCTTGTATGTCCCAGTGTTGGACAGATTGTTGAAAAAGGAAGGAAGGCTCTTCACGTTTGAAGTCGAAGATACAAAGAACATAGCTTTGTTTAGCTATGGATCTCAATCTCTTATAGAGTTGGAGATATGGCACAAAAGGCTTGCTCACATTGGTGAGAGGACACTCAAACAAATTTGCAGGGACCAAGGTGTACTTGGTTTGCCTAATATCACAAGGCAACACATGATTTATAAGTGTGAAGCTTGTCAACTCGGCAAGGCTCATAGACAACCTTTCAATAAGAAAGGATATATATATCAAAATCCTTTGGATCTAGTGCACACAGATGTGTGGGGTCCAAGTAAGGAGCCATCTATATCAGGCTCAAGATATTATGTGTCTTTCATAGATGATTGTAGCAAGTGGACCATTTTGTTTTTCATGAAGCACAAGGATGAAGTGTTTAATTTCTTTAAGAAGTATATTGCTCTTGTTGAAAACCAAACAGGTAGGACGTTGAAAAGACTCAGATTGGATGGTGGAGGAGAATACTTCTCTTCTGAATTTGATGCCTTCTTGCATGAAAGAGGCATTAAAAGGGAAGTCACTACAAGGTATACACCCGAACTCAATGGTGTAGCAGAGAGGAGGAACAGAGCTATTGTTGAAGCTGCAAGGTCTATGCTCAACGAAAAGGGATTGCCAAACTACCTATGGGCAGAGGTTGTGTCTACAGCGACATATCTCATACATAGACTTCCATCTAAGTCACTAGATGGAACCACTCCATATGAAGTGTGGAATGGAAGAAGACCTAGTCTAGAGCATTGTAAAATCTTTGGATGCTTAGCCTATGCTCACATTCCTTCTCAAGTAAGAGGGAAATTGGATCCCAAGGCAGAGAAGTGTGTATTCATTGGTTATGATCAAAACCAAAAAGGATATAGATTGTACAATCCAACCAATAAAGGATTTTCTGTGAGTAGAGATGTAATTTTTGATAAAACAAATCATGGTTTGATGATGACAGGAAAGTGAAGCTGCCATATGACTTGGATGAAGATTTTCCATCACTTCAACCAAAGGAGCCAAAGTAGATTGAAGAAAGTGATTCGGAGATTGACCTAGAAGACTTGGAAAGACTAAAGCTATGGAAGAACAAAGGTAAAGCAAAGATGCACGATGCTACATATGGACCCGAGAGCTCGCATCAACCACTTAGAAGGTCTTCAAGGGAGAAGAAGAAACCAGAGAGGTTTGGTTATGATACTTCTTTGGTCACCAAGCACTCAATCTACATTGCAAGGGATTCAACCAATGAAGAACCTACCACATTCGAAGAAGCACAAAGCAAGAAAGCTTGGAGAGATGCAATGGATGAAGAAATGGAAGCCTTGAAGGAGAATGACACTTGGGAGCTTGTACCTATGAAGAAATCTATGAAGGTAATTGGATCTCGATGGATCTCAATGGACACAAAGCAAGGTTAGTTGCTAAAGGGTTTGATCAAACCCATGGTATTGATTATGAGGAGACTTTCTCTCCTGTTGCAAAAATGCCTACAATTAGGGTTCTCATTAGTCTTGCTGCATCTAGAATTGGAATCTCTATCAACTTGATGTAAGGAATGCTTTCTTGAATGGATGGATTTGTGAGGAAGTGTATATGGCACAACCTCCTGGATATGAGGAGGCACATTATCCTAACTATGTATGCAAACTAAAGAAAGCTTTGTATGGATTGAAGCAAGCTCCAAGAGCTTCGAATTTCAGATTGGTGACTTATTTGCAGGACCAAGGATTCAAAGCTAGCAAAGCGGATACCTCTTTGTTCATAAAGAGGAATGGATCTGAAGTGATCTATTTATGTGTGTATGTTGATGATATTATTATCACAGGCAATGATCTTGAAGGAATCAAATAGGTAAAGAGTCAAATGAAGGAGGAGTTCAAAACAAGTGACCTCGGACCACTCACTTATTTTCTTGGATTGGAGTTAATCTACACAGATTCAGGTCTATACATCACACAAAGGAAGTATGTGCATGACATGCTCGTCAAATTCAAGATGGAAAATACCAAGTGTGCAGGTACACCTATGGAGCAAAATCATAAGCTTAGTGCTTATGAAGGAGAGCCAATTGAAGACATGACAAGCTATCAAAGCCTGGTTGGAAGTTTGAACTATGCAACACTCACAAGGGTGGATTTATGCTATAGTGTTAGCATATTGAGTCAGTTTATGCATAAGTCGAGAAGACCATATATGGAAGCGGCCAAGAGAGTCCTCAAGTACCTAAAGGGGACCATGAACGAAGGTTTGTTTTATTCATATACTTCAGATATTGAGCTAAAGGTCTACTCAGATGCAGATTGGGCCGAATCTAGAGGTGATAGAAGAAGCACATCCGAGTATATATCATTTGCAGGTTCAAAATTCATTTCTTGGTCATCCAAGAAGCAACCAACCGTGGCAATATCTTCTACTGAAGCGGAATATAGAGGTTTGGCTAATGCAACTCAAGAAATCATGTGGTTAAAGTCTTTGTACACAGATCTTGGACCTCATTCTTCAACACCTCACATTTTTGGTGACAACACAAGCTCACGACATCTAGCAGCTAATCCGATATACCATGCTAGAACTAAGAATATTCAAGTCCACTACCATTATGTAAGGGAGAAGCTAATAAGCAAGGATATTCAACTATCCTATGTCTCTACAGATATGCAATGTGCAGACATGTTGACTAAAGCTCTGGATGGTACAAAGTTAAGTAGATTCAAGTTGATGATTGGCTTGCAGGAAATCAAGGACAATTGAAGACTTATTTGGAGGCCAAGCATGTTAGGCTTGAGGGGGAGCTGTTGGTGCATTTTACCCAAGCCTACATGCTTGATATGCTTGATATTATGATCATTTGTAAGTCACATGTGTAGTCATGTGAACACCTCTTGTAAAAGAGTACATTTTATCTCTTGTAATTGAAAAAAGGAAAAATCAAAAGGATGGCTTACCTCATCCATGATGTAAAAGCAAAGTCGTGGCTCTAACTATCTAAAACCATGAATTTTTGAGTTGAGGGAATATCTCCTAACTTTGGGGATCACTTTTAGGTGGAGCCATTCGAATTCGAATTCAAAACTCCCTCCAAGAATAGCTATAAAAAGAGCAAGAAGGAAGAGGCGATTAGCAAGCCTTGCATGTGACCACTTCATGTCATTTTGTAGAGATTGAAGAGCTTAATCCATAGCTCTATCATTCTACTCCCATTGTGCAAATATTCATTGCCAATGTGGTTGTAATCGTATGTGAATCTATACATTTGTCATTATCTACTTCTCTGTTTTGTTCTCTGTTATACTCACTCATAGCAGTAACTTCAGAAGGTCATATCTCGAGTTCTACTCAACATTTTTCAGTGTTTTAATGTGCGTTGGATAGCTCTTACTATCTTCAGTCGGCATATAAATGTTCAAGGTCATTAGATTTATGGTTTTCTAGATATCTGCATTTTACTACTCACTGGTCTATCTCTTTAGAGCCCCGAGAATGGTGGGCATGTTCTAGAAATTGGTGAATCTTGTTCTCAGTGCTCAGTCCATCATTTGAAGTGTTTTAACTTGGATCCAGAAGCTTGCTAAGTCTATTTGCTATGCCCAAAAGGAATTTGTCTAATTCCTATCAAGTTGAGAGCACTAATCATTTTTTCCAGCAGGTCTATGTTCAAAAATAGCAAGTTTTGGGAGCTAGTCATTTCGCAACTAGTCTGTCTTGACTTAAACTTTTGGGATACATGCTCCAAAGTACTTGGCTGATATTTTGGTGGATTTAGGAAGCTCAAAGGGTCTACTAATCAACTCTGAAGTCTTAGTTGGCTGTTGTGAAGGTGGTTGTAGGAGCACCAACTCATCTTTGGATTGCATCCACCATCTCTCTTCACAATACACAGATACAAAGAATATAGCCTTATTTAGCTATGGATCTCAAATTCTCACAAAGTTGGAAATATGGCACAAAAGGCTTGCTCACATTGGTGAGAGGACACTCAAACAAATTTGCAAGGACCAAAGTGTCACGAGGAAGGAGATAAGGAAGAGAGCTCAGACACACACTCTCATTCTCAAGGAGAAGCATACACAGAGATTGAGGCAAGGAAGAATGAATCTTCTTCTTCTCCTTCTTCTATTACATAAAAAGGAATGTACAAGAATGACCTAAAAACAAGAATACAACTCTGCAATATATAAACACTAGTACATAAGGAAAACCTAATGTCCGCAAATGAGTGAGCTGGCAAGAAACAAATATGCCATCACTCTCGGTAGATAAATCTAATAAGGCTCAATGAAGTGTCCCTAACATATATGGTGTGACCACTATAAGTGTCAGAGAAATGAGAAAGTGATACATGTCATCCTGGATCATCACATGATATCTCAACACTCCCCCTCAAGCTCAATGCCATGTCCTCTAATCCAAGCATCTTCCGAAACTTCTTCAGCTTCTATGCTCCAAGTGCTTTTGTGAAAATATCAGCAACCCGCTCATTTGTTCTCACATAAACAAGATCAATATCACCTACTAATACCTTCTCTCTAATGAAGTGATAATGTACCTCGATTATCACAATAGATGGTGATAGGCTTTTGCACTTCCACACTTAAATCTACAAGTAGCATCTCTAGCCATGAAGCCTCACGTGTTGCCATTGCAGCACCTCTATACTCAGCCTCTGTACTCAACAAAGCAACAGTGGGTTGCTTCTTGCTGCTCCATGTAATAGCTGCACCTCCAAGTGAGAATAGAAAGACACTAATAGATCTTCCATCTAGAGTACTACCAGCCCAATCTGCATCAGTGTATCCATGAACCTACAAATCTACACCAACTTCATAAAAAAAGGCATAATCCAAAGTAGCACTCACATAACGTAGAGTGCACCTCAAAGCATCCAAATGTGGTATCCTAGGAACCTACATAAACTGACTTCCAAGTCCAACAGTGTAGCTAAGATCAGGCCTTGTAATTGTGAGATATATCAAGCTTCCCATAATTTTCCTATACATAGTAGAATTTTCCAATGGTTCACCTGACGTAGTATTCTAACTTCAAATGCTGATCTAATGGCATAGAAATCGGCTTACAATCAGCCATAGCATACCTTTGCAACATATTCAAGGCATATTGCCTTTGTGACATCCATATACCTGTTTCTGTATGAATAAAATCAATGCTCAAGAAATAGTGTAGCACACCAAGATCTTTCATGTCAAATTCTTGCATAAGAAGTCGCTTTACCTCTTTGATGATTTCTTCATTATCACCACCTACAATAAGGTCATCAACATAAATAGCCACAATCGTGATGCCATCATCAGCCTTCCTTGCATATAGTGAATGATCTGCATCACACATAGAAAACCCAATCTTGATTAGGTAATCAGCAATCCTTGCATGCCATGCACGCAGAGCTTGCTTCAGCCCATATAAAGCCTTTTGCAACCTGCAAACATATTTTGGATGCTTTGAATCTTCATATCCTTGTGCCTGGTCCATATATACTTCTTCCTATAGCGTACCATGTAGGAAAGCATTCTTCACATCCATCTGTTGTAGCGTACCATGTAGGAAAGCATTCTTCACATCCATCTGTTGTAGCTAATGCAACAAGTGTTCTAATAGTAGACATTTTAGCTACAAGGTTGAATGTTTCCGCATAATCAATGCCATATGTCCGTGCATATCGTTTAGCTACCAATCGTGCTTTATACCTGCTTATGCTACCATCAGCATTATTCTTTACCTTGTAAACCCATTTGCAGCCTATGGGTTTCTTTCCTTTGCGGCAATGGAACCATCTTCCATGTATCATTCCCATAAAGTGCAACCATCTCCTCATCCATAGATTTTTCCCAATCTGCATTTCCAATTGCATCTTTAAAGCAAGAAGGTTCAACATCTTGTATTACCTTTGTCATATAGGCACAATTTTGATCCATGTAACTATCATATGTCAATCATTGCACTGAATTCCGCATCCTCCTAGATCTTCTTGGGTCACTTCTCCTTGTATCATCTGCATATGCCTTTCTTACTCCTAGAGACTTCACAAAGGGCAATCCAAGTTCCTCATCAAGACTCTTTTCTGAACCGCTTGAATCCCCATCAATGTCTTCAAAACCTGCACATGTTTTATGACCAGGTGAGAGCTTTTCTTTACCTTTCTTGGATGTAGTTGATAAATTTGCTAGACTAAAATTTCCACGTAATCTTCCACTCCATGGATTTGAGTTGGAACTTTTGCTTGGTGATGCATCCGGTCCACTCAAAACCTGAGATTCTGCACTTGATTTTTCAACATTTTCTTTTGTCATTTGGTTCATGACTCAGTCCTTCTTTGGCATCTTCATAGAAGCTTGACATTTCATCAAATACCACATCTCTGCTCACCTTCACCTATCGTGTGAGTGGGTAATAACATTTATATCCCTTTTTCTCAAGGGAGTATCCAATGAAGACACATTTTTTTGCTTTTGGATCAAGCTTCATCCTCAACGCATCTGAAACATGTACATATGCAATATAGCCAAAAACTCTCATGTGTGATAAGTTTGGCTTTTTACTTGTGAACTTCTCTTCACGTGTAACTTGATGTACAACAGTAGTTGGAGTTCTGTTCATGATGTATATAGTCGTATGCACAACTTCTGCCCAATAACAATGAGGCATATTCTTTTCAGTCATCAAAGTTCTTGCTATTTCTGCAATATTTTTATTTTTGCGTTCAGCAACACCGTTCTATTGTGATGTGTCTTGCATGAAAACTGACATCGAATTCCATGACTTTTAAGAAAATTGATGAACTCATTTGACATGTATTCACCTCCTCCATCAGATCTTAATGTCTGAATATACTTCCCTATTAACTTTTCCACCATAGCTTTAAAATTGTGGAAGTGAGTGAATACCTCACTCTTCTTTTTCATGAAATATACCCATACTTTTCTGTATGGTCATCAATGAAAGTAACATAAAACTTGCAACCGCCCATAGATGAGGTCTTTATAGGACCCCAAACATCTGTATGTACTATTTCTAGCACATTCTCACTAACATGCTTGTCATGTGGAAACGATGATCTTGACTGTTTACCAGATTGACATGTTATAGATACCTTTTGCATCTCTCAAACCTTGAAATTTGGTAGTCCATGAACGATCTCCTTTGATTGCATCTGTTTCAGCCTTTGTAGATTTGCATGTCCAATTCGTTTGTGCCAAATCTCTATATCAGCAATAACTCCTACACCTTTTGCAAACATGGCTGCATTCATTTCAGAAACTTTCACATTTAAGGTGAACATCCTATCGACTTTGTTTCCTTTGGTGATCAATCGTCCACCATGTTTGTATTCTTCTACATATAACCCATTAGCATTGAACCTAACTTGTAATCCGTGGTCAACCAATTTTCCAACAGAAACGAGATTCTTTGTTATGTTTGGAACATGCCTCATATGGGCAAGATGTTTTACCTTCGCATGCTCCATAGACAATGTTATGTTTCTTGTATGCTCAATAGGATGCGATGTATCATCACCTGTTTCAACATATCCAGGAACTTGCAATTTTTGGAAACTACTAAACCATTCTAGCATGACTGGTCATGTGATTTGAAGCACTTGAATCAACATACTAGACATTATCCTTCGATTTTGAAATACCAGCAGACATCGGATTCATCATGTGATGTTGAACCATGAACAACTTCTAAGAATCATCTGCACTTGTGGATGCATAGTTGTTTTGCTGCCTTCTATTATTTTGATTCTTCAACATGCAATCACGTTCAAAGTGTCCAAGTTTACCACAATTCTAGCATCCTTTACTATCATTACTTGAATAATTTCTTTGGAAATTTTTTCGACCTCTTTGGCTCCCCCTACCTCGAAACTATCATCTTCCTCTTGCATGATTCTATTGTTGACCTTGGTCTTGGATACTATTTCCTCTTCCACTTCCAAAACCTCTACCTCTGCTTCTTCCTCTGCCAGAGTAGAATACCTGTTTAGAACTAAAGAATACCTGTTTAGAACTAGGCTTTCCGTGGGAGTTAGAAACCTCACCAAGATTCTTTTCTTCAATAATTAGCATGGATACCAAATTAGCAAAATTTGGAATATTTTTTCTAGTCTGTATAGACGTTTTGAACTGCTTATATGCAGCTCCTAAACCACAAAGGCACACTTCCACCTTATCATCATCATCTACATTCACGCCAATAGATGCAAGTGACTCACATATGCTTTTGATTTTCAAAGTGTGTCACTTACCGACATGCTCTTCTTTTCCAATGTATTTAATGCGTTCTTGAGTTGCAGTTTTCGTGCCTTTGTATTAGTCTCATACAAAGTGATCAAACTATTGCAAGCCTCTTTCGGAGTCTTGGCATCCTGTATGTGCCCAATCATGTTATCTTGTATGCTAACAGATAACCAATACATTACCTTTCGTGCTCCTTGATTCCATTCCTCATATGCTATTAACTGGTTCGCAGTCCGAGTCCTCTCTGGTAACTGCAGAGCATTTTCGTTCTCTCCTTTGATGTACTTCTAGTAGCCTTTTCCCATCATGAAATTCTTCATTCTGAATCTCCAAGCATGGAAGTTGTTCTTGTCTAGCTTATCACTCATAAGCTGGCTCATTCCATCTATGTTTGCCATTTCTCCAGCAATTCACAACACTACAAAACACTACAAGCAGCACTTCTGCTTGAACACTGTCGCACTATGACGTGACAGTTTGATCTCCGAAAAACACAGTTTTCGTGTATCAATAGTACACGAAATCGCTTGAAATTCTAGATCTAGAATATATGAGTGTTGTCGAACACAGTGCAAGTTATAGTTTTTGAAATTGACTTGGTTTTTCTATGGGCTCCACCTTGTGTGCTCAAAACAGAGGTCAATATGGCTCCGAAACTTTCATCTGACAATTTTCATGCCAATTTTCGTAGCAACCGGAGGTCCTTTGTGAATTGCAGTTCCTCCATGCCTTTCCATGTATTCTTCACCGTTGCCTTCTCCACGAGCTCTCTATAGCCACGTTGGCTCTGATACCATGTCACGAGGAAGGAGATAAGGAAGAGCTCACACACACACTCTCACTCTCAAGGAGAAGCACACACACAGATTGAGGCAAGGAAGAATGAATCTTCTTCTTCTCCTTCTTCTATTACATAAAAACAAATGTACAAGAATGACCAAAAAACAAGATTACAACTACTGCGATATATAAAGACCAGTACATAAGGAAAACCTAATGTCCACAAATGAGTGAGCTGGCAAGAAACAAATATGCCATTAGTCTCGGTATATAAATCTAATAAGGCTCAATGAAGTGCCCCTGACATATACCGACGTGACCACTATACATGAAAAGTGATATGTTATCCTGGATCATCACATGTTGAGCTTGATATCTCAACACAAAGTGTACTTGGTTTGCCTAATATCACGAGGCAACACATGATTTATAAGTGTGAAGCTTGTCAACTTGGCAAGGCTCATAGAGAACCTTTCAATAAGAAGGGATATGTGTATCAAACTCTTTTGGATATAGTGCACACGGATGTGTAGGGTCCAAGTAAGGAGCCATCTATATCAGGCTCAAGATATTATGTGTCTTTCATAGATGATTGTAGCAGGTGGACCACTCTATTTTTCATGAAGCACAAGGATGAAGTTTTTAATTGCTTTAAGAAGTATGTTGCTCTTGTTGAAAACCAAACAGGTAGGACCTTAAAAAGACTCGCATCAGATGGTGGAGGAGAATACTTATCTTCTAAATTTGATGCCTACTTGCATGAAAGAGGCATTAAAAGGGAAGTCACTACAAGGTATACACCTGAACTCAATGGTGTAGCAAAGAGGAGAAACAGAGCTATTGTTGAAGCTACAAGGTCCATGCTCATAGAAAAGGGATTGCCAAACTACCAATGGGCAGAGGCTATGTCTACAACCACATATATCATAAACAAACTTCCATCTAAGTCACTAGATGGAACCACTCCATATGAAGTGTGGAATGGAAGAAGACCTAGTCTAGAGCATTGTAAAATCTTCATATGCTTAGCCTATTCTCTCATTCCTTCTCAAGTAAGAGGGAAATTGGATCCCAAGGTAGAGAAGTGCATATTTATTGGTTATGACCAAAACCAAAAAGGATATAGATTGTACAACCAAACCAATAAAGGATTTCTGTGAGTAGAGATGTAATTTTTTATGCAAAAAAATCATGTTTTGATGATGACATGAAAGTGACGCTGCCTTATGACTTGGATGAAGATTTTCCATCACTTCAACCAAAGGAGCCAAAGCAAATTGAAGAAAGTGATTCATAGATTGACCTCGAAGACTTGGAAAGACTAAAGCTATGGAAGAACAAAGGTAAAGCAAAGATGCAAGATGCTTCATATGGACCTGAGAGCTCACATTAACCACTTAGAAGGTCTTCAAGGTAGAAGAAGAAACTAGAGACGTATGGTTATGATACTTCTTTGGTCACCAAGCACTCAATCTAGATTGCAAAGGATTCAACCAATGAAGAACCTACCATATTTGAAGAAGCACAAAGCAAGAAAGCTTGGATAGATGGAGTGGATGAAGAAATGGAAGCCTTGAAGGAGAATGACACTTCGGAGCTTGTACCTAACAAGCCATCTATGAAGGTAATTGGATCTCGACGGATATACAAAATCAAGAGGAATCCAGATGGAAGTATAAATAGACATAAAGCAAGGTTAGTCGCTAAAGGGTTTGCTCAAACCCATGGTATTGATTATGAGGAGACTGTCTCTCCTGTTGCAAAAAATCATGTTTTGATGATGACATGAAAGTGACGCTGCCTTATGACTTGGATGAAGATTTTCCATCACTTCAACCAAAGGAGCCAAAGCAAATTGAAGAAAGTGATTCATAGATTGACCTCGAAGACTTGGAAAGACTAAAGCTATGGAAGAACAAAGGTAAAGCAAAGATGCAAGATGCTTCATATGGACCTGAGAGCTCACAGTAACCACTTAGAAGGTCTTCAAGGTAGAAGAAGAAACTAGAGACGTATGGTTATGATACTTCTTTGGTCACCAAGCACTCAATCTAGATTGCAAAGGATTCAACCAATGAAGAACCTACCATATTTGAAGAAGCACAAAGCAAGAAAGCTTGGATAGATGGAGTGGATGAAGAAATGGAAGCCTTGAAGGAGAATGACACTTGGGAGCTTGTACCTAACAAGCCATCTATGAAGGTAATTGGATCTCGATGGATATACAAAATCAAGAGGAATCCAGATGGAAGTATCAGACATAAATCAAGGTTAGTCGCTAAAGGGTTTGCTCAAACCCATGGTATTGATTATGAGGAGACTGTCTCTCCTGTTGCAAAAATTCCTACAATTAGAGTTCTCATTAGTCTTGATGCATCTAGAAATTGGAAGCTCAATCAACTTCTTGTAAATAATGCTTTCTTAAATGGATGGATTTTTGAGGAAGTGTATATGGCACAACCTTCTAGATATGAGGATGCACTTCATCCTAACTATGTATGCAAAATAAAGAAAGCATTTTATGGATTGAAGCAAGCTCCAAAAGCTTGGAATTTTAGTTTGGTGACTTATTTGCAAGACCAAGGATTCAATGCTAGCAAGGCGGATACCTCTTTCTTCATAAAGAGGAATGGATATGAAGTGATCTATTTATGTGTGTATGATGATGATATCATTATCAGAGGGAATGATCTTGAAGGAATCAAATAGGTAAAGAGTCAAATGAAGGAGGAGCTCAAAATAACTGATCTTGTACCACTCACTTATTTTCTTGAATTGGAGTTAATCTACACATGTTCATGTATATACATCACACAAAGGAAGTATCTGCATGACATGCTCATCAAGTTCAAGATGGAAAACACCAAGTGTGCATGTACACCTATGGAGCAAAAGTCATAAGCTTAGTGTTTATGAAGGAGAGCAAATTGAAGACATCACAAGCTATCAGAGCTCGGTTGGAAGTTTGAGCTATGCACCACTCACAAGGGTGGATATATGCTATAGTGTTAGCATATTGAGTCAGTTTATGCATAAGCCAAGAAGATCACATATGGAAGTGACCAAGAGAGTCCTCAAGTACTTAATAGGGACCATGAATGAAGGTTTGTTTTATCCATTTACTTCAGATATTGAGCTAAAGGTCTTCTTAGATGCAGTTTGGGATGGATCTAGAGATGAACAGAAGAAGCACATCTGGGTATGTATCATTTGCAGGTTCAAAAATCATTTCTTCGTCATCCAAGAAGAAACCAATAGTGGCACTACTGAAGCCGAATATAGAGGTTTGGCTAATGCAACTCAAGAAATCATGTTGTTAAAACCTTTTTATACAGATCTTGGACTTCATTATTCAAAACCTCACATTTTTTGTGATAACACAAGCTCACTACATCTTGCAGCTAATCCAATATAACATGCTAGAACCAAGCATATTGAACTCCACTACCATTATGTAAGGCAAAAGATAATGAACAAGGATATTCAACTATCATATGTCTCTACACATATGCAATGTGTAGACATGTTGACTAAAGCTCTTGATGGTACAAAATTGAGCAAGTTGATGATTGGATTGCACAAAATCAAGGACAATTGAAGACTTATTTGGAGGACAAGCATGTTAGGCTTGAGGGGGAGCTTTTGGTGCATTTTGCCCAAGCCTACATGCTTGATATGATGTTCATTTGTAGTCATATGTGTAGACATATGAACACCTCTTGTAAAGATTACATTTTATCTCTTGTAATTGTAAAAGAAAGAATGGCTTAAGTCATCCATGATGTAAAAAGCAAATTTGTGCCTCTAAGTACTCAAAACAACGAGTCCATTAGCTGAAGGAGTATTTCCTAATTCCTAGAATCATTTTTAGGTGAAGTCATTTGAATTCAAATTCAAAACTACCTCCAAAAGTAGCTATAAAAGGAGCAAGAAGGAAGTTGCCAAGGAGTGCTTGATTCTTGCCCATTTCATGCCCATTTGTAGAGATTGAAGAGCTTACTCCATAGCTCTATCATTCTAGTCCCATTTTGCAAGTATTCATTGCCATTGAGGTTCTAATTATATGTGAATCTATACATTCATCATTTACTTCTTCTCTAATTTGTTCGATGTTATACTCACTTAGAATAGTAAACTTCAAAAGCTCATATCTCCAGATATACGTAACCTTTTTCAGCTTTTTAAAGTGCATTGGATAGCTCTCTAATGCTAGTGTATTGTCGAGAAATTTTGTTTACAGTGAATTTATCGTTTGTGAGAAATTGGCATTTTACTTCTCACTGGTCTATCTCTACAGAGCCCCAAAATGGTGGGAGTGTTCCAGTTTTTGCTAAAACGTTTTCTCAGTGCTCACTTGATGCATTTTATTGTGGAAGCCTGCTATATCTATTTGCTATGTCCAAAAGGAAGGTTTCTAATTACTACTAGGTTGAGAACACTATTCAGTTTTTCCAACAGATGTATGTACAAAAATAGCAAGGTTTGGGAGCTAGTCACTTTGCAACTAGTCTGTCTTGACTCAAACTTTTGCGATACTTGGTCCAAAGCACTTGGGTTATTTTCAAGTGCATTTAGGAAGCTCAAAGGGTCTACTAACCAACTCTAAAGTCTTAGTTGGTCGGTGTGAAGCTAGTTGTAGCAGCACTAATTCATCGTCAGGTTGCATCCACCATCTCTCTCCACACATATTCTGATTTTGTCCCTAATTTCTACATATATTTGATTATACATATTAATTATAATCCTAAAACTTTGTTTTTTAATTATTTAACTACATATATTTAATTTATTTTAAAACCCTAATTTCTTATATCTTTGTATATATGTGTTTGTATGTGTATATGTTTGTATGTAAAAATCCAAAAAACCCTTTTTTTTCTATATTTAATTATATATATGTAAAAACCCTTAAAATCATACACTTGTTTTTTACATATTTAGTTATATATATTTTTCATCTTCTGATGTTTTCCCTAATTTTTACATGCATTTACTTCAAATATTTACATATTTAAATTTTTACTCTAATTTTTACATATATTTGATTATATAAATTAATATTAATTTATATAATCATGCATTTACGTCAAATATTTACATATTTAAATTTTTACTCTAATTTTTACATATATTTGATTATATAAAACTTTATTTAGGATGTATTTGTATGTAAAAACCCTAAAATCCTATTTTTTTATATATTCTAACACACACACACACACACACACACACACACACACACACACACACATATATATATATATATATATATATATATATATATATATATATATATATATATATATATATATATATATATATATATATATATATATATATATATATATATATATATATATATATATATATATATATATATATATGTGTGTGTGTGTGTGTGTGTGTGTGTGTGTGTGTGTATGTGTGTGTGTGTATGTATATAAAAACCCTTAAAATTCTAGACCTATTTTTTTAGACATTTAATTATATATATTTTACATATGCTAACTTTTCTCTAATTTTTATATACATTTAATTAGAAAATTTACACATTCTACTTTTTTACCTATTTTTTACATATATCTGATTATATATACTAATATTAAACGTAGAAACCTAATCCTAAAAATGTAGAACTAAAAGATGTATATGTGTGTATGCTTGTGTATATATATATATATATATGTGTGTATTTGTATATGTATTATGTTTCTATATGTGTATCTATGTGTATGCATGTGTAAAAACCCTAAAACCCTAATCCTAAAGACCTAGACCTAAAACATGTATATGTGTGTATGCATGTGTATAGATATGTATGTGTTTATGTATTATGTGTGTATATGTGTACATGTGTGTAGGCAAGTGTAAAAACCCTAAAACCCCAATCATAAAGACCTAGACCTAAAACATGTATATGTGTGTATGCATGTGTATATATATGTGTATGTGTGTATGTATTATGTATGTATATGTGTGTATGCATGTGTAAAATCCTAAAACCCTAATCCTAAAGACCTAGATCTAAAATGTGTATATGTATGTATGCATGTATATATATAAGTGTATCTCTATATCTATTATGTGTGTATATGTGTAAAAACCCTAAAACCCTAAACCTAAAAAGCTAGACCTAAAACATGTATATGTGTGTATGCATTTGTATATATATGTGTATGTGTATATGTGTTATGTGTGTATATGTGTGTATGCATGTGTAAAAACCATAAACCCTAATCCCAAAGATTTGACCTAAAACATGTATATGTGTGTATGCATGTGTATATATATATGTGTATGTGTATATGTATTATATGTGTATATGTCTATATGTGTGTATGCAAATGTAAAAACCCTTAAACCCTAATCCTAATGACCTAGACCTAAGACATGTATATGTGTATATGCATGTGTATATATATGTGTATGTGTATATGTATTATGTGTGTATATGTGTATATGTGTGTATGCATGTGTGTATATATGTAAAGCCCAAAACCCTAATCCTAAAACCATAGACCCTAAAACATGTACATGTGTGTATGCATGTGTATATATCTATGTATGTGCATACGTGTGCATGTGTGTATGTAAAGACCTAGACCTAAAACATGTATATGTGTGTATGCATATGTGTGTATGTACTATATGCATACATGCATATGTGTGTATGTATGTATTCATATGCATGTGTGTATGTATATGTGTGTGTACATGTGTATATGTATATGTGTGTATGCAAATGTTTGTGTATGTATGTATGCATATGCATGTGTGTAAGTATGTGTGTCTACATGTATGTATGTGTGTAAGTATATGTGTGTATGCATATGTGTGTGTATGTATGCATGCATGTGCATGTGTGTATGCATGTGTGTGTTCATGTATGTATGTATATGTGTGAATGCATATGCATGTGTATGTATGTATGTATGCATATGCATGTGTGTATGTATGTGTGTGTATGTATATGCATGTGTGTATGTAATATGTTTTTGAGTGTGTGTGTGTGTGTGTATAGGTGTGAGTGTGTATGTGTACATGTGAGTTTGTGTGTATATGTATGTGAGTGTGTATGTATATGTGTGTTTGCATGCATGCATATGCATGAATATGCATGTGTGTATGTAATATGTATGTGAGTATGTGTATGCATATGTGTATGTATGTGTGTGTACACATATCTGTGTATGTGTATGCATGTGACAATGTATGAAATATATGCATATGTATGTGTATGTATATGTGTATGAATGTGAGTGTACATATCTGTGTGAATGTATGTATGTATATGTGTATATGTGTGTGTGTGTATGTATGTATGCATATGCATGTGTGTATATACATTTGTATATGTATGTGTATATATGCATGCATACACATGAGTATGTGTGTTTTTGTATCTCTATCTCTGTCTTTATCTCTCTGTCTTTCTCTCTCTCTTTCATCTCTCTCTCTTTCATCTCTCTCTTTATCATAGTCTCTTTCTCTCTCTTTCATATCTCTCTCTTTCTTTCTCTCTATCTCTATTTATAATAAAGTACAAAACAATCATTTACATCTATGTGTGTGTATGTACCTCTATCTTTCTTTCTTTCTCTCTCTCATTCTCTCTCTCGCTCTCTCTCTCTCTCTCTCTCTCCTTTCTCTCTCTCTATCTCTCTCTAGATCTATCTCTTTCTCTCCCTCTTTCTCTCTCTCTTTCATCTCTCTCTCTCTCTCTCACTCTATGTCAATAGAGAACAAAACAATCACTTACATCGATGTAATTCTCCAGATCGCTATTTTCAAAGCCCAATCAACATCATCTCGTCAAACTCCAAAGAACCGATGCCAAAAAGCTCCTACCAAACCAAGGAGAAGAGAAATTAGAAAAGAGAAAGCATAGAGAAAGAGAAAGGGTGAAAGAGTATGTGCATTACTTACCAAGATATAAGAAATAGAGAGAGAGGTGTGTGTAGAGAGAGATCTTTGTGTGTGTGTGCACATTACAATCACTATGCAGGTCACACACGCAAACTCGACAATAGAACTACAGAATTCAAAACACACACAAATGTGGACTTTTGGCTCTAGGGTCCGATTATGTTAAACACGTCTTGGTATAGGCATCGGTATAGGCTTTCGTATAGGGACCAATATGAGCGTCAATAATTCCAAGAATGTACGGATGCTCATACTGGCACATATACTGGCCCCTATATCGGTGCCTATACCGATGCTCTTACTAGTGCATATACCAGTGCCTGTATCAAAATTGTGAATTTCTGATGCATATACTGGCCAATACTTTTAAAGGATTATACCAACAGTCAAATGATCATTGGTATGACTAATGTGGTTTTTTGAGGAATTTCAAACGGTCATACCAATGCTGAGACATGACCACCGGTATGGACAACGTCAGTATGCCCCTCATATGTTGTAGTGATTGTGTTCATGTTTTAGATATTGTGTTCAATTTAATGAAGTGCAATACTCTATTATGTTAATGGCTCAAGGTTGAAGTTTAAATGTGAGCTTGCGGATAACATTACGTGCTTCTTACTTCATGCAAGAAATGTGTGTAGTGTAGATTATTATGTATGCATGTTTGTGAAGTTTATGCTCAAGATGATTGATAGTTTTGGACACTCATGCTTAGACTGAATATAATTTGAATCTCGAGTTGATGAATAATGCTTTAAATGCAAGAATTTATGTATATATGGTCAACGAGAATATATGTACATGTTTCCTGGTGTGTGGATGATTCATAAAATATTTGTATGGTCTACAAAAGCTGAATATTTTCAAGTTTATGTAGACATATGAATTGGCATAAAGAGAGTTGAATATATGCCTAAATGATTGGTGACTTGTACACAACCTTATTTGGATTGATTAGCGTGATATTTATGCATTAATTTTCCTCATCTTCAGCCATATATGAGCTAGTTCTAGAAACTTTGGAGTGGGTTTCCATCAATTTGAAGATCATTTTAAAAATACAGACATAGAGGAAGGTTGAAACCTAAGATTCAGCTTCCCCCCAAATTTGAAGTAGGTGATCCAAAGAAGGGTTACCATTGAGTGTCAAATATTCAACTAGGAATTGAAGTGATTCCTCAAGGCTCGAGGAGCACAAGGAAGTGCCAAGATAGATGCAAGAGTTATCCGATAAAAGTGTGATAAATTGGTTAAATTTCAAGAAGGTAAAGAAGTCCCTTCAAAATTCAAGGGCTAAAGTAAAGGGCATGAAAAAATCCACTTTCTATGGTGGTAAGCTCCAAGCAAAGATTAAATTAAGGTCTAGTCAAAGCTTGAGGCGCCTAAGATCACCAAAGAGAGTGGCAAGCCTATATGAAGGCAAATAAGAACATCCCAAGAGGAATGTAAAGCCTTGATAGGTGCAAAATGCACTATTGTTGATGTTGAGGATGGTTGAAGACAACAATATCAATGTGCCAAGCTCTGGTGAGCATTTCAACCATTGAGATTTAATAATTTTAAGGAAAAATGCCAACAAACATAAGGACAAGTATGGCTTGCATAATTCTTTTCAAGTGAGTGGCATTCTTTTTCTCTCATGGGTACCATAAAAGAAAGGGAGGGGATCAGGATCTTAGGTCAAAGTCTCCCATTGTGGTCCTCAAAGAAACATGTAGGGAGCATGTGCATAAGCTTTCAATTTTTGAGGATTTGTTGTCTTCTCTTGTAGGTGATGAAGAGATCTTGGAAGATATGGAAGGTATAAATGGTTCACATGAAGAGAAACGCATGAAAGATTTCATGTATGATCAATCCATTATCTATTTTGAAAGTGTATTAGAAACCATACATCATGAAGAAAATATTATTAAGAAAGGGGGAGTGAACTTGCAAGGACTAGAAGATCCAAGAAGAGTTCAAAGAAGAGAAATTGACAAGCTAAATTTCATATTTGGAAGAGAAGAGCTTCACCCAAAGACAGAGTAAGAGTAGCTATAAAAGGTAATTTCAAAGGATTGGGAGAAGTCACCTCTATGAAAGGAGTGTTTAGAAGGCAAAGAGTAGCCATGATACACAAAAGAAGTCATGAAGACAAGTTGGAAGAAATCATGACAACCATTACCATATCACAAGGACAACAAAGAGCATCTATACACAAAGAAAGAGCATGTTTAGTGCAACCACCTAGAAAGGAAGGCTTTACAAATTGAGAAGGCCAGCCAACACATTCCAAGACTTCAAAATAAAGAAGAATCAAGTGTCAGGTCATAAACAAAGGGTTAATTAATATGTAGATGCAAAAATTACAGCCATAGATAAAGATGAAGACGGTTCAAAGACAAAGGGGGATCAAAGGGAGGCACGAAGGCTTACAAGACATGAAGCCTTGAGGGTATTAAAGGAGGGAGACTCCCAAAGCGAGGATAACAAGGAAGAGATTGAAGCAACAAAGTTAGATATAGCCAAGGTGATCTTATTTGATTGTTTAAGTTTTTATCTAGCATGGTTTATGATAGGGATTCAAGGAGAGCTCTTGTTAAGAGAAAAAGAAGCAAATATGAAACTGGAAATAATTCAAAGAAGCTTGGAAAAAAATAAGGGACCTTCTCAACCTATCAAACAAATAGATACAAGACCAATAGAAGCAAAAGATGAAGCAGATAAGATTTGGAGAATAGCATAGACTCACAATTGTATCTTTAGGGGGAGTCTTGAACGTTATGGAGCTTGTATCAAGTTGCAATTGTGAGGCTTCACACATAATCACCTCTCATCATTTACCTCTTCACCATTTAAGTATTTATACCAACTTTAGTCATCTTGTAAGTTCAAAGGCAGGCTAGGTCTTGAAGATATAGATAGTACTCATAACCTTGAGGGGGTGTGGTGAAAATAAAGTTGCAATCTTGTGTACTCATGGCTTGGATAAAAACCAAAATATGAGTCAAGATTTGGAGTGCATAAGAAAAGGAACCACCTTATTCATATGAAGTGAATTTGAGCACCAAAAGTCACCAAGGGCAATGGAAGGACAAAGAACAAGAATTGGAAGGTCATGAGGAGAGAGAAGATGCAAGGGTAGATAAAGAGATACAAGATCCCATGAAAGTTTCTCTATATCTACAAAGCTTTTGGGAGTTCATTTTTGTGGAGATGACAAGGAACATGCATATCGGTGTGATTGTCTCACCAAAGCACGTCAGAATTTGCCCAAATAGTGTGCTACAAGGCACATAGATATTCTCATAGTATACTTTTCTATACACATGCATTTTCTATAAGTAACTTCTTTTTCTGTAAATATCCATTTAATGCATATGCAAAGTTGTTGAAAATCTTATTTTGTGTGCTTTCTCTAGTCCAAATATCTCTACTAAATATATCTCTACTAGTTACTAGTAGAAATTCTTCTAAACCTCTATTTTCTCCTTAGCTTGAGTCAATAGCTACTCTATCTTTAGGAAGTTATTTTTTGATCACTTGAACTCTAATTGGAGTGATCCATTTCTTTCTAGGAATCTATTAGTGGCTCTACTGTGTGGGCTAAATTTTGAGGTTATTGGATATATGACCTAGGGATATATTAGGTTTTAGTAAGTAGGTGTCTGTAGCTCAAGCATGAGTACCACCTCCTTTACTTGTCAATCCATGGAGATGTGAGGAGGATATGAATATTGTGAGCAATTATGGTGAGAAAATGTGAGTGACAAGCACATACATGCACACACACACACAAGGCAAGATCAAAGAGAGGAACAATGGAAAGCTTCAATTGCACAACAACTCTCTTACAAAAGCTTTAGTCTCTACTCAGCCAACTCTCCAACTAGCTACTAAGAAGCTAACCTTAAAAAATGATCTCTCTAGCTCTTTTATAGTTTTTTGACTAGTTTTGGCCTATCAAGACCTAGTGTCTAGCCTAGTTAAAAATTAGGTTCTAGGGCTTATTTGGGAGCTCCTCAAATACTTCTAATTATGAAAGTTGATACATAGGTACTTCTAATACTCCTCAAGCTCAAAGACTCCTCAGCTTGAACAAAATGGAGTTGCAAAAATGTTAAATGATATTTACAATGGTTTTTAGTGATCAAATGGTTCTTGAGTGTGCACTTCTTTGATGCATCCCTACACCTTGTGCTTGACCTTGAGTGCCAACACTCCCCCCCTCTTGAGTTTTTCATTCTTGACAGACCCTTGTTGGAGTGGGTATTCCATTTCGTACTTTGAGAGGTAGTGTCCATCATGTATTAGCAAGAGCGGTTTGTCTTCCAAATGTAGCAGGGTCTGTTGTCCACTTCTTCATTATGGTGTTGCTAGCCTTTGCAAGGTTGAATCCCTTTGTATGTACTACTTCCTTGGATTCCATCATGATGGTGTAGCCATGAGCTTCCAAAAATTTCTAGTTCCTCAAAAGAGGTTGTCCATGTAGATTTTGAGTAGCTTTGGTTGTGAATTGCTTTATAGGTACTGATGTTGTAACCTTAATGTCCTCTGGATCTTTCCACTATGGTTTTCAAAGTTATAATGCCAGGTACTCATAACACATAATGAATGATGGGTAAGTGCATTAGTGCATCGGTTGAAGAAAATATGTGCCTTGTGCACGGCCTTGTAATATGGACCTATGCATGCTTACTTGGGGAATGCATTGCAAGATATATGGTGCAAAAAATTAGGTCTTGATTTAAGTGCTCAAGGGTATGTTGACAAATAGGTTTCCTAATCTATCATTGTTATAGTGGTGCCAAAGTAGGAGATTCTTACCATGAAAGGTCAGTCAATATTCATCCCTTCATGTTGTACTCCCATCACGGTGATTGACCATTGTCTTCTCTTTTGTTGTTTGTTAATGTCCCTGTTGATGATTCACTGATGAGATTCTTTGAGAACTTATTCCTATCTTTTCTTTTTTCTTTTCTTTTATTTCTCTCTCTCTCTCTATTTTTTTTTAGGATCAATGTCCCAAAACAAGAAGAAAGATGTTAGTATTAATAAAATAGTTTACATATGTCAAATGTGTCTTGTGTGTCTGGGATTCTCAATTGTGTCCATGCACGGCCTTGTATTGTGGCCCTATGCATGCTTACTTTGGAAATGCATGGCTTGAATGGTGCAAAAGACGGAGTTATGCCAAAGGCACATGATTTCTACACGTCGAGGCTTCCAATGTTACTTGCAGACATTGATGCAATCTTTGTTTGGAGGTATCTAATGGATCTCAATCATTCCTCCTTATAGGGATCCATTTAAGAACCGTGTCGGCTGCATATAGATCACTTTGGACTTCCTCATCTTTGGATGGTTCTTAAATTTGGTATCCCTAATGGTTGGATATTTAGTTCTATGGGGGCTATTGGTGCTTTGGGCTTCTGAGCCCATACCCTTGTCGCTTGCCTTCTTACTATTTTCAAAGATGTGGATTGTTCTTTTGATCTTTGTGCTTGGTTCTGACCCTTGCTTCTCCTCGGCTTCTTTATTGAGACTTTTATCATGAGTGAGGGCCTAGGGTTTTGTGTATGTAAGAGTTCCTTGGGCATGCACATGTGTAATCACCCTTGTTGAGCTACAACTAATTTCTTAGGCACCCAAATTTGGATGTTATATTGGTCAGTCTTCATCAATCACTTGGGTATCCAAATTTGGAGTACTATTTGAGATAGGGATCTCTATTGTTCTGCTATTGGTTGCCTTGACTTTCTTGGCTGCTTCTTTGGTAATGAATCCGACCGCAATGGTGTGATTGAATGCTCTCGCTTTTGTATCGAGATCTGTTTCATGCTCGAAACTACTTTCTTCTTGACTTGTGTTTGTCTATTTGATATAGTGGTTGTCGTGTAGTGTTGTGCTTGCCTCTGTGGTTGAGCGATTGTGGATGCATTTGCCTTTGAAAAAGAAGAGAGATTCACTTGCATTCGAGCCTGTTCTTCCATGATTGAGTCCTTCTGCATCATAGAGCTTTTTACACATACAACATCTTCTTCTCTAATATTAGTCTCAAGAGAACTAAGAGAACATGTGATATCGAGATTTATCATCATGCAATTCTCGTATTCCAATGTAATGCATTGTTTATGTACCCAAACTTGAGGAACTTGACTTCTTAGGTTTAAGTTGATTGCATGGTCATAGATCCAATCTTGACCCAAGACAAGTGGTTCCATAAGGTCCTCATCTTGACACACTAGCATTTTGACTATCATTGGGACATCTTGAAGGTAGATGGGAAGTTCCACCTCACCCAAACAAGGGGTTCCCACACCTCCCAATCCTGTGCGATAGGCTTCTATAGAATTGATGTTCAATTGTAGGTCTTAGCAATATGAGAATCTAACTGCATTACTTGTTGCACCTGAGTCAATCAATGCTCTCACAGCCCTTACACTCTCTCCTTGTCCTACCTCTAGGGTGATAAAGGGATTTCGGTCGATTATTTGATGAGCAATTACACATGATGTTTACCACATGGCCATGTGATATCTTGGGGCATTAGGATTGACATCTACGCCTTATCACCTTAACTTATTTTGCCTAATGCACTCTCTAGCCTCTGCCTATGCTTCTTCGCTAACCCTTAACTCTTCTTCTTTCCACGTCTTAGTAGTGTTGAGTCTCATTAGCATATCCTCTGTAAGAGGTTCTTGATATAACTTGAATCAATAGCCACTAATATAGCTTGACAAGATGTCACCTTCTAGAGTGGCCAATTGAACCGCACCGCTAGTGGGAATTCTATGAATGACCATGGGTCCATATCCTCGTTATTCCAATTTACAGTCATATTGCTTTAGTGTATAGACCACACTAGGTCTCCCTATTTCAATACTTTATCTTTGATGTATGCATCAAAGTATGCCTTCTGTCTTTTCTTTGTAGCATAGATGCCTGCTACTGCTCATAGCCTAGCCTCACCTAAGCATTCTAGATCAAATATTCTGGAGGACAACTTGTCTCCAGTCCACTCATGTTCTTGTGATACTTTTAGAGTTGGGATTAGGAATTCTAATGGTAACACCACATTCTATCCAAAGACCATCTGAAATGGGGTGGCATTGAGTACTATTTTGAAGGCAACTCGATAAGCCCAAACATCATGATGAAGTCCTTTATCCCAATCAAAGCATTTATTATTTACCACTTTTGCCAATACATTAAATAGGATCTTATTTGTACTCTCAACATGTCCATTAGCTTGTGGATTATAGGGGGCGGACTTCTTATGTATCACCAAGAACCCTTGGAGAAGGTTTTCAATGAATTCATTGAAGAATTGCGTACCTCTATCACATACTAACTCTATCGGTAACCAATATCTCGTGAACACATTCTTGAATAAGAACTTAGCCATCATTTGAGCATCATTTTTTATGGTGACTTTGAATTCTACCCACTTTTTAAGGTAATATGTGGTTACAATAAAGTACTTTGCATGGGACTTTCTAGCGGGGGGATTAATAGGATCTACAAAGTCTATGGCCCACTTCGAGAATGTGTGTCCTCCCATCATTGGCCTCAAAGGCATCTCATCTTTTCTCATCGGATATTGTGCACGTTGGCAAGTGTCAAAGCTCTTCACGTAGGTATCCACATCCATATGAATAGTGGGCCACCAAAATCCTGTGAATAATGGCCTTAATTACTTGGTCAAGCCCAAAGTGTCCACGTGCAACACCGCTACGTGCAGTTTCTGAGATTTTCAAATAGTGTGTTTGTGAATGCACAATCTTAAGTAACCATCTTTGCCTCTTTGATATAGGTTGTCTCCTACTAAGGTGTAGTTATGAGCCTGTAGACTAGCCTCACAGGGTAGTGTTCCCCATTTCATAAATTCTACCAATGAAGCACTCCATTCTAGAATTAATGATACATGATAAAGGGTAGCATACTCCATTGGGGGTCTCTCCTAGCACATTGGACAATTCTTAATCCACCCATGTATTTCTTTTTCCATACTAGTCCAATACACTCCCAAACATTTTAGATTCTGTAATGTTCATTGTTTAGAATAGTGATTTCCTAGCAATCCTTTATGGGCTTTTGCAAGCAATTACTATGTTCATCCTCCTCAACACAACAAGCTAATACACCCTCTGTCTTCTTTGTACATACTTCCTGTCAATGTTTGGAATCTTTGGGAGTTTACAATGTCATCTTTGTTCGTCTTCACATTCTTATTTGCGTGCCCAAACTTAGGATAGGTACCAACTTATTTGCCCATTTAGGAACAACTTCTAAATTGAAGAGATAATCATCAAGCAATTCATCAGGCACTCCTTGCAATGACTCTCTTGAAGTGATGCAAGCAAGGTGATTCGCCTTGAGGTGGGTTACCTTTCCTAGTAACCACTTCAAAATCTATTCCATTAGTAAGAGGAACCATCTTAGTAAGCATCTTATATTGCAAGGTTTATTGACCAAATACAATAAAGCTTGATGATTAGTGAAAAATTTGAACTTTTTGGCCAATAGATAGTGTCTAAACTTCTTCATAGTATATACCATGCCTAAGTCTTCTCTCTGGGTTGTTGTATAGTTTTTTTTATCCCCAAGCATATGCTATAGGAAAATCTAGATTTCCTTTACCTATGGGTTGTGCTAGCACACATCCTATTGCCTAATTGGATGCATCTACATGCACATGGAATGGTTTATTCCAATCAAGTGTGGTGAGTATTGGTGTTGTGCACAAATGTCTCTTCACCTCATTGAAAGACTTTTTGCATTCATCATTCCACTCAAAATTTGTCAACAGAGCATAAAGAGGTTTAGCTATGATCACATACATGTGGATAAACCAGTGATAATATCCACAATGGCCCATAAAGGCTTGTAACTCCTTAATGTTCCTTGGTCTTGGCAACTCTGCTATGGCTCTTACTGTATCTTCATCTCTTGATATTCCATTCTTAGAAACAATATGACCTAAGATTTTACCTTGATGTACCATGAACACACACTTTTTTGGGTTCACAAAAACTTGATATTCTCTACACTTCTTGAAGATCTATTTGAGCTTTGCGATGTGGTGTCTTCTTTCTTGGGAATGAACACATAAATCATCCACATATACTTCTAGGCTCTTTCACAAGAACTCTTTGAAGATATGACACATGAGCCTTTGGAATGTGGCAGGTGCATTGGTCAGCCCAAATGTCATCACACGAAATGCAAAGATTCCCCACTCTATCGTGAAGGCCGTTTGGTGTTGATGTTCTAGGGCAATGGCTACTTGGTTGTAACATAAAAATCCATCAAGGAAGCTATAAACTTGCATGCCTGCAACATTCTCCAATAAATGTTTGGTGATTGTAAGCGGATAGATATCTCTTATCGTAGCGGCATTAACTTCTTAAGGTTAATACACACTTGCAATTTCCCATTCTTCTTGGGCACCACTACAATAATGGACACCCATTTGGTATGCTCAATCTCATAAATAAATCCAGCTTCAATCTCTCTGTTAATTTCTTCATCTATTTTGGTTGCATAAGTATCATTGTATGTGTAGGGCTTCTGTTTGGTGGGCTTGGCATCACTCGTCATGGGGATCATGTGAGAGCATATTTCGGATCTACTCCCTTCAAGTCTCTATAGGTGCATGCAAACACATCCCTATATTCCCTTAATAAAGCTACAACCTCTACTTCCTCTTCTGCACTTAGGTCTTCTCCTATGTATGTACATTGTTTTTTGTTTTCTTCAGTGGTTACTACAATTTTTTTGGTTTTTTCTTTATTATCATATGCTTCTCTTGTGATGACCTCTCTCTTAGGCATTCGTACCAAATTTTTTTGATCTTCAACTTATTATTTCTTGAAATTCTCTAGTACTTCAAACAATGATTGCTCCTCTGGTTGTTTCATTGCTTTTCTTTTCTTTTTCTTTTGACTACCTTCACTTTCATCCCTTGAATTTATAGTTTTAATGCTTGTGAGAGGCTCTTCTTCTTTTTGGGTAAACACTCCTATATTTTCTAGATAGTACTCCTATGAGTCAAAGAAACTATCCATCACAATGGACTCTAGATCATCATCATCCTCTTTCTCTTCTATGACCTCATTAGATTCACAGTCCTCTAGCAAGGATTTTATAGGAATGACATTTACAATGTTTTTTAGTCATCAAAATCACTATTTTTATAGGAATTTCTTTTGAATATTTGGCATATTCTTTTAAGAGCTCCTAATATGCTCCTTCTTCTTGAGTGTCCACTTCTTTGATGCATCGCCGTGCCTTGTGCTTGACCGTGAGTGCCAATAGTGTCTTACATGATAGATTCTGGAAGAGGTTCACTAAATTCCACTATGCAGTTTTTGGTGCATATTGCATGCTTACGTTCTTTGCCATAAAACATGGACTTCACTCCACTATGCATGTAGACATGTGTACACATATGAAATCTTAGTTTATTTCTAAGTTTTAAAGTTAACTTATTTTTATACACTCCTAAAAGGTCATATCAAGAGAGAATGGCATGAATATAATCAGATCCAAAACCATGACTCTCTCTAAATTTCTTTTTCAAATGAGATTTTAAAATGATTAAGAGTATTAGATGGGATCTATCAAATAGCCACTTTCAAAAAATTGTTTTTATCCACTACTTTTTTAGTCATGGGATATCATAGTCCATCAACTCAATTCTTGAGTGTATAATGTACTCAACATAAAGCTCTTGGAGTCTTCCAACATCTTCATGTACTATAATTTAGTTTCAATACATATAAATCAAGTTCTATCATCATCTCTATTCATTGCTCATTATTTTTTTGTACTTCTCAAAGTCCTTCAACTTCTCTGAGTTGTTGAAGTGGTCTACTATTTATTGAATTATCCCTTGATTGGATCATGAAGGTAACACTCTTATAAGTGTTTCTATCAAATATTGTAGCGTTTTGACATGTGTGTGGAGAGATATGACCATATCTTTATGATTGTGTGTCTACATCATCTACTATTTAAAAAGTCGAGATCACCCGCATGACTTGTTAAATATCTAGCTCATTCTATAGTCACTTTAAATTGATCAAATAACTTTTTTGATCTCACTTACCTCCTATTTGAAGTTGTGTAAAAGGAATGGGTTCAATTCCTAGCAGTCTATGAGCTCTCAATATTTTTCTAACAGCCTTCTTCCATAAATAGATGGTTTTCTCTACATTGGCATATTCTGAACGTTGCATGTCTTGACTCAAACATTTGAGATGAAATCTCTGAGGTAGTATGGTCATATATATGCATAGATGTCAATCTTAGGAAGCCTATTAGAGAGTTCAAGTGAGAAATAGGCTAGTATGGAGCAAGTTTTTTCCAGCTAACTGATGTCTCCTTAGGACATGAAGGTAATGGCTAAATTGCATCTTCCAAAAAAAACATCATGACTAAGCAAAATGTGTTTAATGTGTGGATGATATTGGTGATAGCCTTTGCAATTTTCTACATTGTTGTTCAGGAAATAATGCATATGCCAAACAACCACAGACATGTAGATGAGCAACATATGGCTTGCCACCATGCGAAGCCTCATATGGAGTGACAAACTACAGTGCTTTGTTTGGACACAAGTTAAGTACATATGTTGCACACATAACTACCTCAATCCAGAAGCTATGTGGTAAAGTCTAACTTTTCACAATACACCTCACCATCTCCATGAGAGACATGTTCTTTATTTCACCACCTCCATTTTTTTGAGGTGTATATGGAGCTATACAATGAGGTTTTATCCCATGTTCAACCAGAAATGCACTGAAAAGAAGACCTATATGCCTCCCCCCTCGATTAGAACAAAGGGTACCCGTTTTACATGCTGAGAGATTTTCACCCAAAACCAAGAATTGTTTGAAGCACATTATAAACATTTGAGACTTTGCTTCCAATGGATACACCCATGCATGCTTGGAAGAATCATCATAAAATTCATGAGTAAAGGTAGTTCCCAAAAGAAGGTGTCTGCATAGGATCATAGACATCATTGTGAACAAGCTATAATTCTTTAGTAGCTCGACTGAACCATCTTTTCAAAAATAGGAACACTACATTTTGCCCAAAATAGAGGCTTCACAAAAAATTTAACAAGGTGCCTCAATTTGGGATAGAGAAGACACCATTTGAGATTTTTGCAAGCATAACAAACTAGCAAAATTCAGCTGACCAAAGTGTCCATTCCAAAGCTTTGCATCTGAGATAGCCTAAGAATCTTGAACTGCACATGCTGAATCATTGATAGATTTTGTGTGGTCTATGAGCTTATATAGCCCATGGCATAAAACTTTAAAAGCAATAATGATATCACCATTTGAGAGAACATGAATTCTACACTTGTCATCAACAAATTTGACAACTAAACCAATCTTGGATAATCTTGATACTGATAACATATTTTTTTGATCCTTGCCACAAGCAAATCATATGTCAATGTGAAAGAACTACCATCAATAGTAATCATATTGATCTTACCAACTCCCATTATAGGATAAAAGGAGTTTTTAGTGCATGTGATAGTTTTCCCTATAGGGACATGCTCAAGTGAACTAAAGAAACTGTGCTATGAGGTTACATGTTTACTTGCCCCACTATCAAAGTATAAACATCTGCATCTACTACAAACATGCATTTCTCATTAGAAGATGGGCCATAACTTCAAAAAGTACTAAATGCCCATTCATCATTCTAGACAAGATTAGCAGACTCGAGTTTAGGTGTAGAGGCCTCTACAACAACCATTCTAGCCTCCTTTTTCTTTACCTCTTTTGCACCATGTTTTGGACAACCCTTTATGACATGATCATTTCCTTTGCAATATTTTTAGAACTATTTCTGCTTTTCTATTTTCTTCTCATTGTTTTCATCCTTTTTTGACTGTATAGAATTATCAATTTTTTGCTCACTAGTAGATGAGCTCCATTAGCCTTTGCCATTTTGACTATCTAGGAAAGGTTGATCTACTACATGCATAATGGACCTCTTCTACTTTGACTGATCTTCCTACAACAAAATAAAGACTAACTCCTCATATGTTGAGGAGTTTTTATTTCCTTTCATCATCAACCAAAGAGTAGAAGCAAAACTGTGACATGAATTAGGAAGACCATTAAGAATAGTCTACACAAGTGAAATATCGGGCAAGATTTTATCTCCAAAAATCAATTTCTCTTTCAAATCTTTGATGTTTGTCAAAAGCCTGTCCATACAATCTCCTTCATTCATATGCTCACTCTCCAAGTGTTTTTAGAGGTTAGCAACATGAGCCTCATTTCTTGCCTAGTACAGTGGTAACTGTATCACAAGCATCTTTTGCTTTTTTGCAAGAGAAAATATGTGGGATAATGACACGTTTGATAGATAGAGCTATCAATGCATGTGCTTGAACCCCTTTGCCATCCCAACAAATTTGATGTATAGTAGGTTTAGTAGGAACCACAACACAAACAAGAATTCGAAGAATCTTCATTTTTTGCCATCTACATCACCTTCAATAACTCTATTTTCATGTGTAGTATCTCGTTTTTCAACACTGTCCATAATATTCACAGTGTTTTTGCTACCAATACATGATGCATCATATATGCCTATAATGGAGAATTGAAACCATCCAACTTTTCCTCAATAGCCAAAATATGAAATACATCATTGCTTTCAACACCCAATAAATATACATTTCCCTAATTTATCATACAATTTTTTGCATTATTATTCAGGCACTATGCATATGCCAAACAAAAGAAGACATGAAAATGAGCAATAGATGGTTTTTCACCATGCAAAGCCTCATATAGAGCCGTATACTACACTGCTTTAGTGGGACACAAGTTAAATAAATATGTTGCACACATAATTGCCTCAAGCTAGAAGCTCTAGTAAAGCATGATTTTCACCATATACCTCCCCATATCCATGAGAAAACTCTTCTTTCTTTTGAAAGCTCCATTTTGTTAAGGTTTATATGGCACTATACACTGCTTTTTTATCCCATGTTTGTTGGTGTAAATCACAAGCCTACACATTTGGCTTGAAAGATATCTTGAAGACCCTACATATGTGAAGAAACATAGGAACTAGTGCTAGTGGTTAATTACCACTTTATCTCCTTGTAAAAGTCATATTGACTTTGAATCTTTTGTAATCACCTACCAAAAGGATTCGTGGAAAACGTTATCTCTTTGATTGAAGGAATATCTCCTAGGATATAGGAGCTTGATCATAGGGAGCCAAAAGTTTGAATTTGAATTCAAATTTTTACTCATTCCTTATAAAAATGGTCATGAAAAAGTCGCGGGTAGAACTCATCACTCCCGAGCTTCTCATTACTGATTTTGAGTGTGTGTGAGGCCTACACTCTATCCCACATCTATCTACACCATTAGGCAATGATTTTCATGCCAATGGATTTGTATACAAGTGTTCATTAATACATACATTCACATTGTTCATTTCTGAGTTCTCTCTCATACTACTCAAAAGTCTGTCAACTTGTGAAGTGCATATCTCAGTCCTTTCTCCATACAAATCAGTGATTCAAAGCTTATTGGATTCAGCTCAAACGTATCTACATATTGTCAAAGTTTGAAGAGATTCTACTCAGCCGTTGTAGAGAAATTCGCGTCGAGGTGATCACTGGTCAATGTCTGCTACAGTCCTAAAAAATCGGGGGTATAGCTTCATTTTCTAAATTGATTTCTCTTAGCATAGTTTATCTTTTTACATCATTCCACTTGGAATAGTTAGCTTGATAAGCTAATTAAATACCCCTAAAAGGAAGTTTTTCAATTCCTACTGTATTGGTCATACTCAGTAAAAGATCTAGTAGGTGTCAAGACATAAATAGAAGGTTTTCTTGAGATTGTGAGTTTCAAAGTTATCTGTTTTGATTCAATCATTGCACACATCACTTCCAAAGTACATAGGCCATTTTATGGTGTCATTGGAAAGCTAAGGAGGTCTACGTATCAAGTATGAAGCAAAAGAGGGCTGGTACAAAGCACGTTTTGGCAGTACCTACTCAATCTCTTGGAGCATCCATCCATCTTTCCCAATAGTGGTATCAGAGCAAACTAAGGTAAAATGGGAGATGGTTTTCCTTCATTTATTGATAAATTGGACAGGAACAACTATCAAGCATGGTCTCTAAGGATGAAGACCTACTTATAAGGAAGGAGTCTCTATGGATACATCTGAGGAGATGAGGAATTGCCCTCATTTAAAACAAGAGGATTGCCAACAAAGGAAGAACATGAAAAGCTCAACACATGGTGTGCTAAGGATGCATTGGCAAGGTCTTATTTACTCAACTCCATCTCTGATTTTCTTTCGCCACATATTAGAAATTGTAAGACATCCCAAGAGACTTGGGAAACCTTGTCATCTTATTTTTCCTCCAACAGAAGGGCTAGGAAAAATCAGTTATGGATTGAATTCACAACATTGAGGAAGCAACCTAAGCAAGCTGTTTCAAAATTTGTGACCAAGATTAAAGATGTAGTAGATCAGTTAGCAAGCATAGGAGAAGAGATTGAAGAAGAGCAGATTGTAAGGCAAGTGATCAATGGGATCAAGGCTGATGTCAAATGGGAAAGCTTCACCACTGCCATGGACCTTTACATGGATATGCAAATTCCAGATCTTACAACTCTCATGGGACAATTGTTTACTCATGAAGCAAAGCTCAAAAAGAATGGAGATACATCCAAAGGTAATAACTCTTCTGCCCTATACACTAATAAGAAGTTAAAGATAAAGGCAAGAGCAAGAAGATGGAAGATGAAGGCTCTACCTCCCAAGCCAACTATGCAAGGAGAGGTAGATCATCAAGAGGAAGGGGCAGAGGAGGTAAGCAAGGTAGGGGGAGATCCTATAACTCCTCACCATGCAACATTTGTGGTTTATCAAATCATACTACAGATGAGTGTTTCAGGAATTACAAGAATCAGAGAGGAAGAGGATACCAAAGGGGTGGATACTCATAGTCAAGAGGTAGATTCAACCATCACCAAGGCTATAACAACAACTACAACAACAATTAGAACAATAATTACAATGGCAACTACCAAGGAGGATTCAAATCCAGAAAGGACTACAACAACTACACAAAGGAGCAGGATGACTCTCTTCTGATAATGAACATGACTTCAAAATCAGGTACAAATGATGACCACCTATTCTACATTGACTCAAGATGCTCAAATCATGTGGCTGGCAATGTAGCACTACTCTCTGATCTTGAGGAACCAAAAGGTAAGCATCAAGTCCAAACAGGTAATGACACCAAGAACTCAGTAGTTAAGGTTGGAAATGTTAAGACTTGTGATGGAAATCAGAATCTGTTAAGTAGAGTACTTTATGTAGCAACCATTACCAAAATCTGATGAGTGTTGGACATATTGTGGAAAAGGGTTTGCAGGTTAGATTCAACCAATATGGAGCATTTGTGGAGGATGCAAGACATGGGTTCAAGAGGATTGCTAAAGGAGAAAAATCAGGTAGACTTTTCACCTTTGAGTTAGAAGACACAAACAATATTGCACTATACAGTTACAAGGATCAAACACTTTCAGAGCTTGAGATTTGGCACAAAAGATTAGGGCATATAGGAGAAAGAACTTTGAAGCAAATATGCAGGGACCAATGTGTGCTTGGAATACCAAATGTATCCAAGCAACATATGATTTATAAGTGTGGTGCTTGTCAATTTGGGAAGTCTCACAAGTTACCCTACTCAAGGAAAGGTTACATACATGAAGACTACCTAGAGCTTGTCCATACAGATGTATGGGGACCAAGCAAAGACCCCTCAGTCTCATGATCAAGGTACTATGTATCTTTTATTGATGATTATAGCAGATGGACTGTATTGTACTTCATGAAGCACAAAGATGAGGTGTTTAATTGCTTTAAAAAATATCTTGCACTTGTTGAAAATCAGACAGGAAAGAATTTGAAGAGGCTAAGGTCAGATGGAGGAGGTGAGTACTTCTCCAATGAGTTTGAAAACTTCTTGCAGGACAGAGGCATCAAAAGAGAAATCACCACAAGGTATTCTCCTGAACAGAATGGGGTAGCTGAGAGAAGAAATAGGTTGATTGTTGAGACAACTAGGTCTATGTTGAATGAGAAAAAGTTACCTAATTATTTAGGGGTAGAAAGTGTTTCAACTACCACTTATCTCATAAACAGGTTACCATCTAAATCCCTTGATGGGATGACATCCTATGAAGCATGGCATGGTAAAAGACCCTCACTAGACCATTGCAGGATATTTGGATGTGTAGCATATGTACACATTCCTTCTTAGATAAGAGGTAAGCTAGACCCTAAAGCTGAGAAGTGCATCTTTATTAGATATGATCTAAATAAAAAAGGATACAGGTTTTATAACCCTACCAATAAGGGATTCATGGTGAGTAGAGATGTTGTCTTTGATGAAAATGATTCTTGGTATGAGAATGAATGCAGGAAGGTTAAACTACCCTATGATTTGGAAGAGGAGTTTCCAAGTCTTGCAAAGGAGGAACCTACTCAGATTGAAGACTCAAGTCAGATGATGAAGATACTATCAACCTTGAAGAGTTCAAGGCGTGGAAGTCCAAGGGCAAAATGAAAATGAAGAAGCTTGAAGACATACTTGAATCTTCAACTCAATCAATCAGAAGATCACAAAGAGAAAGCAAAAAACCTATCAGATATGGGTATGATACACCTCTCGTTACTAAACATTCTGTTTATCTTGCAAAAGATTTGTAAATTGAAGAACCAGGATCATAAGAAGAAGCCATAACCAAGATAGAATGGAAAGAAGCTATGGATGAGGAGATTGAAGCACTCAAGGAGAGTGATACATGGGAGTTAGTACCAAAGAAGGACTCCATGAAGGTAATAGGATCCAGATGGATCTATAAGCTTAAAAGAAATTCTGATGGCACAATTAATAGGTACAAAGCTAGATTGGTAGCCAAGGTTTTTGCACAAACCCAAGGCATTGACTATGAAGAGACATTCTCTCCTGTGGCCAAGATTCCAACTATCAGAGTGTTGGTAAGTGTGGATGCATCAAAAAATTGGAACATGTACCAATTGGATGTCAAGAATGCTTTCTTCAATGGATGGATCTCAAAGGAGGTATATATGTCACAACCTCCTAGCTATGAGGACCCTAAGAAGGTAACATATGTTTGCAAATTAAAAAAGGCATTATATGGATTAAAGCAGGTACCTAGGGCATGGAATTACAGGTTAACTAAATACCTCCAAGACCAAGGTTTTGTTATGAGCAAGGTAGATACTTCTCTATTCATTAAGAGAAGTAATTCAGAGGTAATATACCTTTGTGTTTATGTTGATGACATCATCATTATAGGTAATGATGTCAATGGAAGCAGACAAATCAAGAGCCAGATGATGGAGTTCAAGATCAATGATCTTGGTCTATTGAAGTATTTTCTTGGGCTTCAGTTAGCTTATACTAACTCAGGAATATACATTACTCAGAAAAAATACATACAGGACATGTTGAAGAAGTTTCACTTGCACGATGCCAAAGTAGCAAGCACTCCAATGGAGGTAAACTTAAAATTAAGTGCCCATGAAGGTGATGAAGTCAATGACATTACAAGTTATCAAAGTATGGTGGGTAGCTTGAACTATGCTACCTTAACAAGGATAGATATCGCATATGGAGTTAGTGTGCTAAATGAGTTTATGCACAAGCTAAGGATACCTCACTTAGAGGCTGCCAAGAGAATCTTGAAGTATCTCAAGGGTACACAGAACCATGGTTTGTATTTCCCTTACACTTCAGTTATTGATATCAAAATTTATTCAGATACAGATTGGGAAGGATGCAAGGATGATAGGAGGAGCACTTCTGGATATATTTCTTTTGCAGGTGATAAGCCAATATCTTGGTCTGCAAAGAAGAAACCAACTGTTGCATTGTCTTCTACAGAAGCAAAGTATAAAGGATTGGCTAATGCCACACAAGAAGCCATATGGATAAAACTTTTGTATACAGAATTGGGTTTATATACTAGGTCACCAATTATCTTTGGAGATAATACAAGTTCTCTTCACCTTGCAGCTAATCATATCTATCATGCTAGGACCAAACATATAGAGGTCCATTACCATTATGTGAGAGAGAAGTTGATAAGCAAAGACATTCAACTAACCTATGTATCAACCAACATGCAGTGTGCAGATTTGTTAACTAAAGCCTTGGATGGAACCAAACTTGTAGGTTCAAAGCAATGATTGGATTGCAGGATATACATGAAGATTGAAGATCAAGATCAAGCCAAAATGTTTGGCTTGAGGGGAAGCTGTTGGTGTAAATCACAAGCCTACACATTTGGCTTGAAAGATATCTTGAAGACCCTACATATGTGAAGAAACATAGGAACTAGTGCTAGTGGTTAATTACCACTTTATCTCCTTGTAAAAGTCAAATTGACTTGGAATCTTTTGTAATCACCTACCAAAAGGATTTGTGGAAAAAGTTAGCTCTTTGATTGAAGGAATATCTCCTAGGATACAGGAGCTTGATCATAGGGAGCCAAAAGTTTGAATTTGAATTCAAATTTTTACTCATTCCTTATAAAAATGGTCATGGAAAAGTCGCGGGTAGTACTCATCACTCCTGAGCTTCTCATTATTGATTTTGAGTGTGTGAGGCCTACACTCTAGCCCACATCTATCTACACCATTAGGCAATGATTTTCATGCCAATGGATTTGTATACAAGTGTTCATTAATACATACATTCACATTGTTCATTTTTGAGTTCTGTGTCATACTACTCAAAGTTGTCTACATACTGTCAAAGTTTGAAGAGATTCTATTCAGCCATTTCAGAGAAATTCGCGTCGAGGTGATCACTGGTCAATGTCTGCTACAGTCCTAAAAAATCGGGGGTATAGCTTCATTTGTTAAATTGATTTCTCTTAGCATAGTTTATCTTTTTACATCATTCCACTTGGAATAGTTAGCATGATAAGCTAATTAAATACCCTAAAAGGAATTTTTTCAATTCCTACCGTGCTGGTCATACTCAGTAAAAGATCCAGCAGGTGTCAAGACATAGATAGAAGGTTTTCTTGAGATTGTGAGTTTCAAAGTTATCTGTTTTGATTCAATCATTGCACACATCACTTCCAAAGTACATAGGCCATTTTATGGTGTCATTGGAAAGCTAAGGAGGTCTACTTATCAAGTCTGAAGCAAAAGAGGGCTGGTACAAAGCAGGTTTTGGCAGTACCTACTCAATCTCTTGGAGCATCCATCCATCTTTCCCAACAATGTTCAACCACCAATGCATTACATCCAAAACCAAAAACTCTATGAAGAACATAAACACTTAGATTTTTCTTTCAATGGGTATATCCACGCATGCCTGGAAAAATCATCAATAAAAGTCTCAAAGTAAAGGTGGTTACCAAAAGAAGGTGTTTGCATAGGAACACAAATATCATCACAATGAACAAGCTATAATTTTTTAGTAGCTCGAATCAACCATCTTTTTAGAAGGCAAAACACTACAAAGTACAGCCTTTACAAACATGGTTCATCAAGTTTGGTCAGAGAAGACACCATTTGAGAATTGTGCAGGTTTAACAAAGTAAAAAAAAATCAGATGACCAAAGTGTGCATGCCAAAGCTTTCGATCTGAAATAGCCTAAGAATCTTGAACTGCACATGCTGAATCATTGATAGATTTTGCATGGTCAATAATGATATCGCCGTTTGAGGGATCATGAATTCTACACTTGCCAACAACAAATTTGACAACCAAGCCAATCTTGGATAATGCTGATCGTGATAACATATTTTTCTTGAGCCTCGATAATGTTGATAGGGACATTATCATTTCATTTGTAATATTTTTCAAAACTATGTTTTCTTTCCTATTTTCTTCTTGTCTGTCTTTCTTTTTCAACTATGTAGAATTAGCAGACTAGTAACTACTAGATGAGATCCATTTACCTTTGCCCTTCTGACTATCTAAGAAAGATTGATGTGCTACACCCATAACAGACCTATTCTATGTGCATTGCTCTTCCTACACCAAAATAGAGACTAACTCCTCAAATGTTAAGGCATTTGGACTTCCCTTCATTATCAATGGAAGAGTAGAAGCAAGAAATTGATATGAATTCGGAAGACCATTAAGAATGGTATGCACGAGTGAACTATCTCACAAAACGTCAACTACAAAAATCAATTTCTCTTTCAAATCTTTAATCTTTCTCAAAAACCTATCCATAGGATCTCATTTATTCATATGCTCAATATCCAAGTGTTTTTAGAGGTTAGCAATATGATCCTCATTACTTGCATGGTAAAACGTGGTAAGTGTATCCCAAGCATCTTTGCTATTATGCAAGAGCAAATATGTGGGATCATGGCACGTTTGACACACAAAGCTATCAATGCATGTGCTTGAGCACCTATACCACCCAAACAAAGTTTCTCTATGGTAGGTGCAATAGGAACCACAACACGAACAAGAATTTGAAGATCTTCATCTTCAATACCATCTACATCACCTTCAATAACTCTATTTGTAGGTGTAGTAGCTCATTTTTCAATACCCTGCATAATATTTCAAAGTCCTTTTGCTACCAATACATGATGCATCATATATGCCCATAATGGATAATTGATACCATCCAACTTGTCCTCAACAGTCAACATATGGAATACATGATTGCTTTTAGCCATGGCCACTAACTAAAATATCTTGGTGCAAAAAAAAGAAATGATTGTATCTCAAAAAGGTGAGAAAAACTTCCCTGTTGAGCTTTGCAAAACCTCTCATAGACTTTGAGCTGCTTGTACTAGTGAACTAAAACCTGTTTATATGTTTGGCACAAAAGGATGAAATTGCCTACACATGCACTGCAATAGTGTGTTTGGAGGCCAAAATGAGCTTAGATTAAAATTTTGATTCCACAAAATGAAGTTGTTTTGAATGAAGCCCAAAGTAAGCTCACCAATTTCTGTGCAATCCTAAAACTATGACCGTAGGGGTTTCAAGGATGCCCTAGATGAAGCAACAACCTTCTTTGATACCAATTGTTCGAATTTAAGGTCTATAGAAGCACACAAATAGCACAAGGAAGAAGAAGAAACTTCGAGCACAATACACAATACTGAATGTATTACCTAGTTAATGTACAAAGATAAGTTACCTGTTAGGGTTATAGAGGTATATACAAGCTGGGGGAGAAGCCTCCTAAAGATGGAAAAAAGTGCCCTAGTGGTCTTGACTGCGTTCACACACATCACTACCAAAATACAACAATAGAATCATATAGATGTGAAGATTGCTTTCTAACATGGTGAGTTGCACAAAGAAGTATACATTGACCAGCCACAAACATATGTGCCAAATTACAAGTTCATGGATACATCAATGTAGATTGAGATGGTAGTATTTCGGATAAAATAACTAATAGTGGATTTTTCATCTTGCCTTGAAGGTGCAATTATTACATGGAGTAGTAAGAAGCAATTCACTATTGCCTTCTCAAGTACATAGGCTGAGTATAGAATTGCTGGTAGAGTATGAAGTGTTATGGCTAGAGATGCTACTTGAAGATTTAGAGTGGAAATAAAGAAGTCTATCATCATTTATTGTGATAATATGGCCAAACATTTTGCTTATATGATGCAAGTTGTTCAAGACAAAGATATTGATACATATGAAGAAGATTCAACCAAAGATGAATGGAGAACAGCTATGGATGAAGAAATAAACCACTAAAGGTGGACACTTGGGAGTTGATACCTAAGTAGGAAGGAATCAAGATTGTACAAAACAAATGGGTGTAAAAAAAAATAAGATGGAAGCTTGACAAGGTATAAGGCAAGGTTAGTAGCAAAGGGTTTCACTCAAACACATGGTGTAGAATATGAAGAACCTTTAGTCCCATGGAAAATAAGGTTGCTATTAGGACTTTTGTGGCTATTTTTGATTCCCAAAGTTGGCCTATTTATCAAGATTGTACAAAATAAATGGGTGTAAAAAAAAATAAGATGGAAGCTTGACAAGGTATAAGGCAAGGTTAGTAGCAAAGGGTTTCACTCAAACACATGGTGTAGAATATGAAGAACCTTTAGTCCCATGGAAAATAAGGTTGCTATTAGGACTTTTGTGGCTATTTTTGATTCCCAAAGTTGGCCTATTTATCAGCCTGACATCAAAAATGCATTCTTGAATGGTGAAATTCAAGAATAGGTGTATACAAGCCAACCAAAAAGATATGCGCATGCAAAGCATCCTAATTTTGAATTTAAGTTGAAGAAGGATTTGCATGGCCTTAAGAAAGCCCCAAGAGCTTGGAATCAAAGGTTGGTGGATTACTTGAGGAAGTGTAGATACCATCAAAGTGTTGCAGATCCATCTCTATACATGAAGAAAGAAGGAGACAAGGTTGACTTCACATGCATCTATGTAGATGACCTAATTGTAACAAGGAATGATATTTCATGTATAAAACATATCAAAAGATATCTTGGAAAGGAGTTCAAAATTTCAGATTTAGGAAAACTAAAATGTTTCCTCATATAGAAACTTTTTATACAAAAAAGGCATCTATTTACTTCAGAGATAGTACTTGTCAGATGCTCTACATAGGTTTGGCACAATTGATTCGAAAGAGGTGACACAACCTATGGATTCTAATGCAAACATGATTGCCAAAGGTGGTTCAAAGCTTGACCATTTGACATTATACAGAAGTATGGTTGGATAATTGATATATGCAAACATAACAATGCCCCTCTAAGATATGTTCTAGGAATTTGAGCTCAATTTATGGATGTAGCCACAAATGAGCATCTTAATGTAGTTAAAGATTTCTTTGGTATGCGAAGCATGCCCTAAATCATGGATTTCTATAGAGGTATGAAGAGGATATTGCTCTAAGTGCATGGAGTGATGCTAATTGGGTTGGATCAATTGATGGTGGAAGGTCTACTTCAGGTTATGTATTCATGCTAGGTACAAAAGCTATATCTTGGATTTCAAAGAAACAACCAATAGTTGAATCGTCCTCTATAGAAGTTGAGTATAGAGCACTAGCTCTTACTACTTGTGAAGCCATGTGGTTAAAGAAGCTCTTAAATGATCTTGATGTGTAAGTGGAGAAATTCCCATCTATGCGGAAACTATTTATAGTATTTATTTGATAAATAATTCTATACATCATGCTAGAAGCAATCACATAGAAGTGCGCTATCATTTTGTGAGAGAGAAAGTTTTGAGTAAGAATTTAAACGTTCATTTCGTTCCAACCAATGAGTAGGTTGTATAAATGTTTATCAAAAGCTTGGATGCTTCAAATTTTTTAAGTTCAAGGAAAGTTTAGGTCTTGAAGATATAGACAGTACTCTCATAAGCTTGAGAGGGAGTGTTGAAGATAAAAGTGCAAGCTTATGTGCACATCGCTTGAATAAAATTCAACAGATGAGTAAAGGGCGAGAGTACAAAAGGAAGACACCATATTATACATATGAAGTGGATTGGACCACCAAAAGTTATAGGAGGCAATGGAAAGAGAAAGGAGAAGAAGTGGAAGTCCATGAACAAAGAGCAGGTGCAAGGGTAGATGAAGAGACACAAGACCCCTTGAAAGCTCCTCCATATTTAGATGGATTTTGTGCATGTCTTTGTTTTGGACATGTCAATGCAATAGTGGAGAAGTAGGCGCTGGTCATCTCCTCACCAAAGCATATCAAAGGTGCCACAAATAATGTACTAAAATTCACATAGGTATTTGAGTTGTATATCTTTTTAAACAGAGGCATCTTGTAGAAGCCATTACTCTCTATTTATGCATCCATTTTATAGACATGATATCTTGTAAGAAAGTTATCTCTTCTACTTTTTGTGGTCTTAACATCTCTACTATGTTCTTCTGCAATACTTATTGGCAACAATTCTTGTGAACCTCTATTTTTTAAACTTGCATTCAAAGGTAGTCAAGCTTGTGTTAGTTAGTTGCTTGATTGTTTGAACTCCAATTTGAGTGATCTTTAGCTTTTTAGAAAGCTAATTATCTCTATTTTGTGTGGAAAATGGTAGCATCATTGGATGAGATAGTGAGTGAATCAAGTTTAGTAAGAACGTGGCTGACAAGAAATTTCTTGGAAGAGGTTTGCTAGATTTTGTTGCACATAATGGAGTGAGGTTTCTTCACACTAAGTACCAATTATGATGAGTAGAATCCAATTCACTCTTCATGGCATGCTCCCATTTGACATGATCCTTTGTTTGCATAGCTTGTTTGTAGCAAGAACGCTCACCATTATTTGACAACATAACAAAATCCAAACTTTGAACATATCTATCAAGTAGTTGTGAGGCACATGCATCATGTCTCAATGGCTACTAAATAAGAACATTTGTAGACTGATCGGATTGAACATTCTCTTAAACTATCTATATGTAGCATTCATATGCATGCTAACTAGAGCACTACTATCCTCAAAAACCACTCTTCGCATTTAATCTCCTTAATGTTTTGTTTATGCATCTTAAACTCGTTAAAAATGACATCACTACTTCTTATTAGTGACCTGTTTTAGGATCCCATAAGTGATATGTGATGAGGTGATGGGTATAGTGCAGAGATGATAATCTCTTGGCAAACATATACTCAAGAACATGCTTTATAATTTTAGGGACACTTAGTACACTGCCTAAGCTTATAATATATGCATTTAAACCATCAAAGTAATTTGGAGCATCATTCTCAAACATCTATGTCAGAACAGATAAGTTCTGAGTTCAAAATACCTAGAGAAACTTTCTATTTATGAAAGATAAGCTCTTAGTATTTTGCTCAATTCTCTCAACATACTTGTAGTTATCCAGAGATCTTTTGCACACCTTCAATTGAAGTGTTAGGCAAACGATAGCAATTCATCTCATTAATGTGGGATGACCACACATGGAGCAAACTATCTAAGAAGTCTATGGGGTAAACACCACTTTTTAGGAATAAGGTGATACACAAACCTTCTCACATATAATCACTCATATCACAGAATCTATGCACCCAATGACTATGAGACTTTGTAGGAATGCGTATTATAAGGTTACCCAAGTGATCGATGCAATGTATTGGGCACTAAGTACCCAAACATAGGGAAATGACTCTAAGATGTTGAGAGAGTTGTTTAAAGTACTATACCAGTAGATAGGGATTCACACATCATTGTAAATGAAGTATACAATATATTGCTAATGGAAATATGATACAAAATCAACTAAATACACAATCCACTAACTTTGAGGTAATACACAGTCCACTAAATTAGAGTGTCATGATCAACTCTAAGCTCTATGTTCCCATGAATCAAATCATGGTGTATATATACATGTTTTTGAACATGATGATTGTTTGGAATTCTACCAAAAAGTGATCCTAAATTCTAGGGATAATTTGCAGTTTGAATTCAAAACTAAATCATAGGATTTTGGCTCCCACTAAATCATGATGTTCTCTCCATCTTATCATTTATATCTTTGACTGAGGTAATGTAAAGAGAAAGATACTCTATGTGGAGCCACATGGAAAGAAACACCATAATCTAGCAGCATGTATGGGAAAGAAAATTAGCCATAATAACCTCAGTGGGCATACTACTATGAAGTATCAACACATCAACATCATCAGAAATAACATTAATTTCTTCTATCTTCATAGTTGCAACAAATGGTGTAGGTAATTATTTCACATGTCATCTACATACTATCATTTACCTTAAGAATTCCTTGGCGCATAGCAATGTTTCTCCATATGTCCTTCCATATCAAAATAATGGCACTTGATATCCCTCTTCCTTTATTTACTTCTATTCTTATTCATTTGAACATTTTTTCCTTGTTCTTGCTCTTGCGAGGTTGCTAATTGTGTCCTTGGTAAGAATCACAAACATTATATGCACCTCCACTCTAAGTGCCAGCCATAGACATTCTAGGGATATCTTCACTCAAGACTACACCACATATGTCATCCTAGACCAACTCAGCCCTCGCTTGCACTACTTCTAATAATTGTGCAAAACATATCTCATGATGATGGCAAGTGCATAACAAAAAGGCTACTTTTATTCCAGTATTCATTTTCATTTGTTGAGCCTGTAATTGAGCGAATATAGTATCAAACACATCTAAATGAGGAGCAAAATTATTCATGTCCTTCATGCAAGTATCATATAAATTTCTGATCAAGTGCACTTTATTTGATGTCATTTCTTTTTCATATGTATTTCATAACTTCTTCCAAACTCCTTTGCACTTTCACACTCCAATACTGTAAAATAAACATTATTTTCCATGTGCAACTAGACGTAGCAATTTCCTCCACCTCTTCCATGCCAACAAGATTCCTTGAGATTCCATTTATTGCCTTCCACTGGCTCCTCTCAATCACCATATCTTTAATATGACTCTTTCATACAACAAATTTTATGCCATCAATTTTTTAGATCTCAAATTGGTCATTGCCGTTCAAGTTATAGCTCTTCTTACATTAGCACTAGAACCTACTCCACGGGATGTACCTAATACCTTTGATGCCATGATGATAGAGAGCTGATTAGAATTATAATAGAGCTACAATAGTTCAAACATCACAAAGGCTCAAAAAAGGTGACCAAATGTTAAATTCACAAAGAATTTTTATACAATCTTCTCAAAAAAATGGATCGATGAATAGAGATGACCAATCAAAGATATTATGTGTGAATGTATGTGATCATACCAATAAGTATATGAAGGAGAAAATTCAACCACTATATAGTTGAAAAACTGAAACCTAAATAATTTTGCTAGTCTCCTCTACAATTTCATCATATGAAAAAAATTCAAAAAACTCATAAAATTGTGAGCACCGACATGTAAACTTGCATAGTGAATCTTCATCTTCATCACATATAACCACTTAACCAAAAGAAGAAAACTAGGCTTAACAAGAACCTATGAACAACTAACATACATCTTCTATGGTAAGGCTGGAAGATTCTTCCACCTACATTACTAAAGAAATCCCGATATTGAGATTTAAAGATGACTAGAGTACTTCAAGATATCTCTTATTTGCAAGTACAAAGATCATATCTTTTTCATCCAAGAAGCAAACCACTAATGCTATTTCATCTAGAGATGTTGAATATCATGGCTTGGCAAATGCAACACAAAACGCTATGTGGATTAAGACACTATACTTAGATTTTGAAGTGAAGCCATCCACTCCTCACTTCTTCAGAGATAGTGTAAGTTCTTTGCATCTTGCACCTAATCCCATTTATCATGCTAGGATCAAACACATTGAGGTCCATTATCACTATTTTAGGGAGAAGATTACAAGCAAAGAAATCATACTATCTTATGTATCTGCTCAACAATAATAAGTAGACATTATGACTAAAGCCTTGGATGGAGTGAAGTTAAGAAAATTCAAATCCATGATTGAACTTCATGAAATATCAAAGGATTGAAGACTTACACATCTTAGGCTTGAGGGGGTCTTGTTGGTGCATATGGTTAGCTTATCTGCTTGAAGTTGTGCATCGGGCATCACAAGCATTTTGAGCTAGATCATTATGTATACAGATGCATTATGTAAGGCCGCGGGATTGGCATTATGTAATTTATATTTTTCTATACCGCACGTATCGAAAGGTCATAGAAAAGTGTTGTACCCTTTTTATCAATTAATGAAAAGGCATTACGGTTCCGGTAGCAAGGAGACGGGATCACCCGACTGTCTGTCTGGGCGATTTGCGACTTATGGAGACATTGTAGTGCAGATTTCTGTAATTCTGAGTATTATCTCTTTACCTTGTTGAATCACATTAAGGTTTGATTAACACAGTAATGTTCGTTGGCGATATTAAGTCTGTGCGATGATAATCATTACTCTCTGCGTTACATACTTTGAAAAGTCTAACCGGAATATGACAGTAATACTGTGTAAAAGAATTATACTAGATAAAACGTACTACTTGTTAGATATGGGAGGTACCAAATCTATTAGGGACACCCCCAAGTGGTAGAAGTGCAGGCTGGTTAAGCCCAGTGGTCGAAGGAGCGGAGCCAGTTAGCAGTGATTTCGGTACCAGTTTCGTGACACATGACGAGATTCCGATCGATTCCGGTATAATTTCCGTACAGTCTGAAGAAGGTACAGTAACTTCAGAGTGTACAGGGACGCAGTGCTCAGTGGATTCGATACCATCGGCTCAGAATTTGAACCTTTTTGGGAATAAAGTTGTGTTACACAGAGAGAACGTTGCCGGTGAAAGTATACCCTGTTCTGGTGAAAGTTCGATAAGTTCCGGTGAAATTTCGGTACCAGTTGCAGGGAATTTACAATTTTCCGGTGACAACGTGATACTCCCTGGTGACTCTTTATTACGTACACCACTGTTTGGGGTAAGCTTGTCTACGTTTGATACCAAAGCGGAGGATTGGCTATTTGATTTGGAGATCCGTAAAAGACTCAACGCTATTTTTGAGCCGGAAGGTGAGCAGTCTGATCATATAGATTCCGAGGGACGAGTAACACCTTCCTCAAAACTCAGGAAACAGCAACGGTACCACTAATAGCACCATGAGTGGTCAACAACATCAACAACAACAACAGCAATAGCAACAGCCACCTCCACTTCGACCGGTTCCAACAGGGGTGACTTACACAAAGTTCCGTGGATTTTCAGGTGACGACCCTGATGCACATGTGCGTACCTTTGAGATAAGCTATGCAATGCTGAACCATCCACCCAATTCGGCGTACAAGGCCATCCTATTTCAGGCAACATTAGTCAATGAAGCAGCGAGGTGGTTAATAGAGTATGATATCAACCATTTCATTAACTATGATGCGGTAAGGGATGCGTTTTTACAGAGGTTCCGATTGAAGAAGAATCCCGCCGAAATCTTCGACTATTTGCAAAATAATCAGCAGAAGCCGCACCAGACTATTCAGGAATATGCAACATTGTTTAGAACTCATTTAAGACAATTGCCTCCGACACATGCTAATCTATCGGATGATGTTATAACCCAGTGGTTCATTAACGATGTGACCCCACAGCTAAGACAAATCATGATCATCCGCTGTGTGGGGGCTATGACACCGGATGCTGTTATTGCGATGGCCCTGCAACTAGAGCATAAAGTTGGGGGATTCACTGAAGACTTGGAGTGGCTGAAAGCTAGTAAGAACGTTATAGATGATCCAGCTAAACAGATGTATTGCACCAAGTGCAAAAATCTAGGGCACACCAGTGCTACATGTGCCCTTAACTAGATGTATTGTGTCATCTGCAACACAATCGGACACTCAACGGAAAATTGTGCGTATAATGCTAAAGTGCAGGGACGAGCAGCTATAAATGCTATTATACAAGAACCAGGTCAGCCAGCCACCCATTACGTGCCACCACAAATGCAACACAATCAGTCGCAAGGATAGAGAAATTACCGGGGACAGCGGAATACCGATTCCATAATGCCAATCCGGCGGCCTTACAATTATTTGAATGGTTCTAAGGTTAAAGCAGGATATTGATTTTTCCAAAGGTAGAAAGGGTGAATAAGAGAAAATTACATGGATGTATTAAGAGACAAAATCCATGAAATTATTTAAATTTGAATTTCAAAAGTAACTCCTAAAAGCATGGAAGAATATTCCGTGGATTCAACCCACTATTATTTGGGATAAGTGTGTGTATGTGTGTATGTATGGTTGCAAAAAAGAGAGTTAAAGATCACACTCATTGGAGTGGATATTGTGCTTAACTTAGAGCTCAAGGAGTCCTACATCACCTCTATGTATCATATCATACCTAGCAATACATTTACATTGAGTTTCATCATTTCTATTTGTTCACATTCCAGTACACTAATCTTAGTTTGTTAACTTGTCTGAGTCATTGTAGAATGTATATGGTCTCATTGTTTTATTTATCAATTGGGGTATGAAGATAGGCCTCTTTTGACTAGGCTTACAAAGTTTTATGGTCATTGGGGTGATTATGTCTATGCATCTACATCCTCCTAAAAAGTTGGGATCACCCCTCTCACTTCTTTTACATATTGCTCTTAGTAGTCATTCTAGATTCATTATATAACTTGTGATATCTCAATCGTTACTTCATTTGAATGTGTGAAAAAGGTCTTGGGGTCAATAGGATCCAAGTTGTGAGCTCTTAGTGAAACTATGAGTATCTTCTTCTATAAATAGATGTTTTTCTCTACTTGAGAAGCACTCAAAAGTTATTTATGTCACATCATATAATTTTGAGATTCATGTTTCAAGGTATCATAAAGGGTATTATTGAATATATTGGAAGCTTAGGGTTTCTACCAAAGAGTCCAAGTGTTTCTTAGGCTCGAGAAGGACTTTACCAAGATCCTCTCATATCAACATACTATTAATCACTCCTCACAAGGACTCCAACTTGGAAATGAAGTCCATTCATTTTGATAAATTGCACTCCTAAATGAATGAACCAAATATTATTTGGAGATATAAAATACCACAAATGAAAATTTAGGACTAAGACTTGTTATCATTAGAATCCATAGGAAAGGCCGAACGGTCACCATGTTCTTTAATAAAACATATAATGGCCTCCTCACCCACAAGTTCGAAGTTTCACTGCATTTGTAAATCCTAGAAAATTTGGGTTCTACAGGTATGTTTGGAGCATCATTATCATCGCATGGAGCTGAATTGTCTACTATGAGGGCATTGTTGCAAAATTCTCACAAAGGAGAATCCACCATGGTGCATTGCCATCACCCCACTTCATTGATATCATAGTTTTTTGAAGAAAAAGGTTTTTGTTGTTGTGCAAGCAAAGTGATCATCCACTCACCCACCACCTTCTGGCTTGTAGTGGCTTCCTCCAAGGCGTATGACTAAGGCACGAGCACCCACTCACCCTCCACTTTGTGACTTGTAGTGGCTTCCTCTAAGACTTACAAAGGTAGTGTCCAAGGCATAGACCTTGGAATTCCTTGCCATCTGAGTCACAGAAGCCACCATTGGCACCATTGGTTGCATGTGAGGAGGGACTTCAACAATCAAGGAAGAAAAAGTACTAGCACTTCCCTAGATGTCACCCTTTCTAGTATTTTTCCCCCTAAGGTCTGCTTAACTATAGGTTTTCATACCACTAAGCCCTAGTTGGTTGGTGATTCTACGAGTGAAGATATTTAACGTTAACATCATTTCTAAGAGTTCAAAGTGTCTTCTTGGGCTCTCTTCATCGATTTTTTAAGAGTTTATTGGGCATGAAATTTGGGAAAATAATAAGCTAATTCTGTAGTTTCGGGCCAGTTTCCACTACACAAATGGAAATATTGGCCGAAAAATCAATTTTGGAGCTAGAGGCGCTTGAGGGTTTGTATCCTTGGTAGTGTGCATTAAGCTTTGTCATTGAAATTTCAACTCTGATTCTTCTTACAAGTTTCAATTTAGGGTTCCACTAATATTGGATATGTAGAGAACTTTGCTCATTAGATTTAGATTTCCATTGGAATTGATTACATTCCCTATGTTCTCGAGAAGGTTCTTTGTTTCATCATCTTGTTTGGATCTCATGCTTATTCTTAGGACCTTCCAAGATTTAAAGAAATGCTACATTCCCTACTAAATTTTTTGAGCATCCATAGTCAGTATAGAACACATGCTCATTTGATTTACTTTCCTTCATTGTCATATTCATAAGTAGGAGTGAATCCTCTTGAGAGTGATGATTTATGTAGTTTTGGTAATCTACTCTTCCTTTGTATCCTCCTTGGTAGTTGTTTTGTTTTAGTTATTGTTGTTGTATCTATATGAATTGTTATTTTTGCCTCTAGGAGCTCCATATCCACTTGTATTGTATCCTCTTTATCTCTCGTTCCTTTTGTTCTTGAAACAATGCTCTCTAATGTGGTTGGACCGTGCACATATGGCACAATGTGAGGAGCTTTGAAATCTCCCCCTTCTCTACCTCCTTTGCCTCTTGCAGTTGAGCTTCAGACTCTACGTGCAAAGTTAGCTTGGGAGGTGCTTCCTTCATCATCAAAATTTTTTTCCTTCTCCTTTGTTATATTTACCTTTGTGTTTATTAGTGTAAAGGGAAGAGGATTGATTACCCTTTTTTATTCTCATCGTTCTTCATAATTGTTGCCTCATGATTGAAGAGTTCCCCCATGAGAGTGTTGAAGTTTGGCACATCCATATTCATGTACAAGTTCATGGTAGTGGTGAACGATTCCCACTTGTGATCAACCTTGATTCCATTGATGATTTATTCATTTATGATCTCTTTACTAATTCCTCATCGGTCTGCAATCTCCTTCATTTTGGTGACAAAATTAGTGAGACTTTACTTGGGCTACTTCTTGAGTGATGTGAATTCCCTCCACAATTTGTTCTTCTGGCCTTGATGCTTTAAGAGAAGAATGCTTCCAAAGCATTCTAGGTCTCTTGCGATGTCTTAAAACTCCTAGTAGGAGGAAGTAAGAAGTCAAAGATAGAGTTTAGAATATATGACCTTCCCAAATCATCCTTTGCACACCATGTGTTTAACCTTTCCTATTCCTATTTAGTTGGGTTGTTCTTTGGTTCTGAGTATAGCCATCATCTCACCTATTGAGATGTATCCATACAAGTTTCTTCCTTGAAAGTAAGCCTCCATCCTTCAAGATGTTGAAGAGCTTCTCTGATCCAATTTTTCAATTGATGAGGAAAATTCATCACCCATAATGTAAAAACTATGACTATGCTATGATACTACTATGAAGAGTGATGGATAATATGAAGAGATGAGAGGATGATCCTCATAGAAACCTACTCCAAACCTGCCTAAGTAACACTTGGACTCATTAGTAGACTCCCTGAGTTCCCAATATATGCAATAGTACCCTTCTGGTATCTTTTATCTTGAATCTCAAAAGTCTTTGTCAAAGCAGATAACTTTTGAGTACTTCTCGAGTACATAAACCTTCTATTTATGGAAGAAGGTATTGAGAGCTTCATTAAAAGCTCACAACCTTGTTGGAGTTGACCCAAGACCTTTTGAAAATATTTAAATGAAGTCATGAATGAATTAGTAGAAAATATTTCATGAATTCAGAAGGACTATACTAAGAGCAATATGTGTATGAAGTCACGAGGGTGATCGTGACTTTTCAAAAGGATGAAGATGCATAGAAACAATCACATAGATCTACCCATATCTTAATGCACAAAACTCCAATGACCCTAAAACATTGTACGCATACACAAAAGAGTCTTTTCTTGATATTCCAATCAACAAAGAAGACCACATACATTGTGCAATGATGTTGGCAAGTTGATAGACTGAGAGCAATGTACTAGAATAGTGAAAGTGAAGAGTGGAAATCATGAAACTCAATGTAAATGTATTGGTAAGTAAATTATGATACATAGAGGTGATGGAGGACTCTAGAAGCTTTACGGTGAGCACAAATCCACTCCAATGAGTGTGATTTTTTTCAACTCTCTTTTGTGCGACCAAATGAACAATAACTACTGGTTGAATCTACCTAATATTCTTCCATGACTTAAGAAGGTACTTTTGAAATTTGCGTTCATATACGATTTTGGCTCACAATAAGTCTAGGAGATTCTATCTTACCTTTGAGAAAAGTAATATTATGATTCAACCATAGAACCATTCAAATAATGCATATGTATATAGAATGATCTATCTAAAAACTCTTATCAAGTCCAATGCACAATATCAAGCACTTAGGATTTCCATATGCACCAAAAATCCTCAAGACCTACCGAGTAGAGTGACACCTCCTCTATAGATCGTATTTCACAAGCTACTCTAATTCTCCATTGTTGTGAAGGTGCTGAATTGGGCTGATCAATCCCAACTACATGTGTTTCAAAATATGGCATATGTGGGGTGCTTCAAGAAAGTTTATATGATTCATATCTACATTTGACTGGAAAATGTGTTGCTCTTAAAAGCAAAACATTAGTGATAAAATTTGGTCGAATTCGAGAGAAAGGAATAGCATTTGATTTAGTATCATCTTTTGATAGAATATTGTCAACCGTATTTGAAACAAATTTAATCATAAAGCAACTCGAAATGTACATCTTCACAATTCATGTACTTTTATTAAAACAAATGTTCATATTACAACAAATCTCCATGTAAGATTTTTAACGTTTGCAAGCTTGCATTAATTTATATTGTAGAGATGGTGCAAGTTCAAATTTATACTTCTGAGAAATAAAGTCTATGTTTTATGCGTCATAAAATTCAAATGAGCAAACACAAGATTTGAAGGAGAATCATTAGACACAAGAGAATAAAACATTATCATATGAACATCTAAGCCTAGTATCTTCTCATAATAGTCGAATACAAAGTAAACATTGAAAAAACATTGCGCTTAGTTTATAAACAACATTCATCATAAACAACATTACTTTAAAACAAGAAGTCTTTGCACATTGAACATATGTGATAAGAAGATATTATGGACAATTTCAACATGAAATCGGAATCATAAATTAAAGAGATGCAGAGTATATATCTGCACCATTATTCATACAATGATCATGAATTTAGAAAAACATAAAAATATTATAGTTAGAACTCGTCAAAAGCATTTCAAGTCCACAAACACATAAACTCATCAGAGTTTTTGAGCGTTGGAAGGTCTCTCTCCCTTTGGCTCAGAAAGCAAGGATGTGATAAAATTAGATGTCAACAAAGATGGGAGATCATTGATTGTGAGGAAGTGTTGTTGGATCAAGCAATCATATAGGCATTAAATTCAAGACAACATTTATTTGAGATATGAGTAGTGTTCTCAAAGGAGATGCAAATGTTGGTGTATATGCATTGATAATGATGTTTATTGTCCAAAAACGTTTCTTAAAAAAATTGACCATAATCGTTTTTCATAAAAAGGCTTGAAGATAATACTTAAGCCGGAAGTTTTAAATCTGCTAGAAATTGTGTGAGGATTCATAAAAGATTCAATAGAATTCTCTGTTTTTGGTCATTCATTACAAAAAAAAAAAAGCTTCAGTTGATTATGTGTTTTTGTTCATTCAAAGTAACATCAAGAGGTGAGTCATCAAAGATGAACGAACAACCTCAATTGAATTGGCATAAAAAAAAAGATGTTATCAGAGTTAGTATGTCATGTGTTAGACTAAACAAATGATAGGTAGGAGATAGTTGACTAGGAACTAATCCTCAACCACGGCTTTTGGGGTAATTGGTTTGCTCATCATACTCCCCTTAAGAGGGTGAATTAGGAAGAAATACTCGACTCGACCATGGCTTTTGGGGCAAGTGGTTAGCCCATCATACTCCTAGCCGATATGTCATGAGTTCAATTCCTAGATCAAGCAACCAAAGTCTCATTAGAGATTGATGGATGAAAGAATCGCATAGTCAGAGTTGAAGGGTGAGCATCATGTGAATTTGGTTCTTGTCACACATGCTGGAAGGAGGTAGTGATAGTTAATTTTGGGTGATCATTTGTCATACATTAAGAAGGAATGGATGTGAACAATCTTCTCTTGGAAACTCCTGGTGTCTACTTGTGCTCGCTCAATGAGTTACTGGGGGGTAGTTTGATTTTATGAGAAATCATTCCACACTCATATTTTTCTAAAGTTGAATTGGATCATCCTACTCTTCTCATCCAAATGCTACTTGAAAGGATAGAGATAACAAATGGATCATCATTTTCTTGTCATTTTGGATTATTTTTCATCTTAAAAGTAGAGCTTGTAATACTTAAGGAATGGATTTTCATCTTTTCTATGGAGAGGAAAGTTTTCAGAAATTGACATCTAGTAAACTTCCACATTTTCCTCGATGGACCAATCCTCAAATCAAACAAAAAAAGTAGTATCAAAACTTCTTTGTGGTAAAAAATGACCTCAAAACTTTTGTCAAAACATCATCAATTTATAAAAAGGACTTTTTTGTCTAACATATAGCACTTTTAAATCAAGTTTAAACTATCAAACTTTTCATTCAACAAGTACTTTACAGTAATCTCAAAATGCAATAAAACATTTGATTATTCTTAAAATAAATAATCATCCTCATCCACTCTTTCATATCGAATCATCATCTCATATAAATATTTGCATGCAATGCACTTTTAAAAAAATCCAAGAAATACTACTAACCCACTCATGCATAAATTCATCTCATTTTTCTTGATGTGAACATATTACTGGAATTGATTTCAAGAACACAACTAATTCTTAATGCCTTTTCTCCATTCAACTTCTCAATTTTCTTCATGTCTTTTCTCCATTCAACTGCTCAATTTTCTTCATGTCTTTACTTCATCAGCAACCATTAATGGAGTCAATCATTATTTTGTATCTTCTACGTTTTTGAAATGGAAGAAAGTATAAAATGTTTTTTGTCAATTTTTTTATAGGATTTGTGACTTTTTTTATTTATAAACAAAAATATTGACCCCTAATCAAAGTAGAGGATATAGAGGAACACATACGCAGGAACTAGGATCTCAATTAGACATGCTTATCATGCACAAATATACTCCTATATAGACAAAACAAGTCAATATTTCTGCTTGAGCATCAAATTCAACTTGTAATATCATTCATCATTCATAATGATTTCAAAAAAAACTTCAAGAAAATTATTCCCACTCAAGTCAATCGTCTTCACTTTCAAGTTGATATTATCATTTGCCTATTTTTGGATTTTCAAAAATGAATGAAAAATATGCAATGCAATGAAAAGGAAGTTTTAACAATAGAAAATAAAGAAAAAAATATCACTTGATCATGTTGGTTTATGTTCAATCATGTCTATAATCAATCTGGTAATCATCTTCATTCTTTTTCTTAAATAATTTCACTCTTTTTCCTACAATCATTGTCTTAAGTGGAGTTCCATCTAATGCTCCCAAATCATATGTTCCATTTTCATGTACTTTGAAAAAGACATAAGTTCCAAACCATCTGCATATTAGTTTTCTTCTTGGATCATATTGAAAATTCAAAGTACTATCGTAAATCAAAACCAAATCATCTTCATGTTTTTTTGGCCTTAGTCTATTTTTGTTAAAGGACTTTTCTTTTCTTAAGATTGATTCTTTTAATTTCATAACAACATCATCATGTCTATCATTTCCTTGCTCAATTTTTTTAACTGGTAAATCTAGTTATTCAGCAATAGACATGTTTTCATTTTAAGATAGAATAAACCATGTAGGAATTTGAGTACGAATAAGAAAAATATGTTTTTGAGAGTATATTAATTTAGCAGGTATATATCATGTCATCCTAGTGCAAGTCATTCTATCATCCCACAGTGCACAAGGTAAAAATTTTGGCCATTGTTTAATATCATCATTACAAGATTTTCCCATTGTTTAATATGGTGAATGACCTCTTTCAATTTTCCCATTAACCTTGAGGTTATAAGCAACAGTGAGAGTAAGGGGAATTTCATGCCATGCAAAGAAATCTAGCCTCATCTGCATATAATTCTCCCCTATCAGCAACTACTTTTCAACGTATCTAGATAATAAAATATAACCTTAAAGTGTGATATTTTCATGCATTATATGCCATTTTAGATCATGTTTCTTGTATTTTTACATGATTTCTAAGATCTTCTCTTGCAAGTACAATATATTGTATCATATCTGTACCTTTTCACATGGTAACAAGGTCAACTACCTACTTATAGTGGATATAAGGAGGATAGGTAGGATGCAAAAGATCTCTTACATGCACCACAAGCATTCACATAATCCCTTACATTGGCATATAGATTTCTGGCCACCGATAACTTTCTCTAATATTCTCATATGTGGCCATGAACCTTTGTGTCCATCCCATAATGTATCATGCATATCTTCCATAAATTGCAATTAAAGTTCTGTTTTTCGAAGTATCATGTTTGGTATTTTTACTTTTTCTCTATCATGTCTCCAAATAAATCCATCCTTTTAGACGATTCATAAAATCTATTCTCTAATTTCTTTGAATCCAACCAACTAGGAGATGGCTCTAGAATACTAAGGTAGTTTCCAATATCTTTTCACTCTTCTTCATAGTCATCATCATTAAAAATCTCTTTATCAAAGAATCATGGATCATAATTGATTAAATTTCCATTTTTGTTGCATATCAAAGTCATATTCAAATTTAGCTCTAGAGAGCATGTCCACAATAGTATTGGATTTACCAACAATATGAACTAAAATTGGATATATAGATTCTATATGCTATATCTAGCTTATCATAGGAATATAATGATCTGAGCAATTTGCAATCATACCAATCAATGGAAAACGATCCATCTCAAGAATCATGTTGGCTCCTATGAAATATTCTTTATTATTTCTAAAAGTTGTGACTAAACCCTAAAGCTTGTGGTTGATTTGCAAGTATTAAATTTGAGTTTCATGTAAAATCTTCGGTATGAATCTTATTGCATATCTATTTCCCTCTTCATCATCTTGATCAATAACACATCCTATACCTAGAGGACTAGTATCTACTACCAAGAGAGTAGCTTTATTTTCATAATTATCAACTTTTTCAAAATATGACCCTTAATTAGAAGTTTTTTATATTTTCTTGTTGCTCTAGAATGCTTTCAATCCATATGAACTTTGCATTCCTCCTAATAAAATCATAAAGAAAAGTTAGCAATATGCACAAAGTGAGGTTTCCAAATACAAAACACAAAGTCCTAGAAATCTTGTCACCTTCCTAACATTACTAGGAATATCAAATATCTTGTTTATTCCATTAACTTCAGGTGGCTATGGTCTCCGACCATAGTGACCACCCAAATGTCCAACAATAGGTACATTGACACCAAGAACAAAATTTTTAATAGAAAATGTTAGAACAACCTCTTGAAATCTATTGAATATATGTTGAAAATCAAAGATTTGGTCAATAACAAAACTTTCTACATCCTAATGTTTCTAAACTTTCATCTTTAAATTTATCCTCACATCCTTTAATTCAAGTATTCTCAATGAATAGAATCACCACATTTGGAATGAAATTATGTAAGACCATATTCATGGAATTCATTGTATGTGCTAGTGAGTTTATAGCTCCCTATGACAAAGAGCACATTCATACTAAGCCTAGATGAGTATTCATTGTTGTACTATCCCTACTTGTTCATATCCTGACTTTAACTCACCCATAGAGTAGAGAGAGCTCCCAAAACATGCTTTTGCAAACTCTCCTACTATAGGAAGTATTCCAACATTCCTAATCATGACTCTATTGATAGGTTGTAAATCTTCAATGAACCTCATCTTTCCATTTTTTAAGTAGAATGAAGTGTCTATTTGAATATGGAGCTGAAGGATGGCACACGAATCCTCATGTGCATCTTCTCCTTGAGCAAACTCATCAACTCTAGTAAGTGAGCTTTTGGGACAAGTATGGGGAAAATATTCCAAGGGAGATGTGTTACCATAAATATGATTAAAAGTTGATTTAGTGGTGAAACTTGCACAACCCATCTCATTATTATAGAGTGTAAAATCTTTTCCATGTTCACTAATGACTCTAAGAAACATTTGTCTTTTAGTAGGTAATAGAAATGTATCATTGATTCCTACTTTTACTTGTTCAATAGTATCATCAATAAAAGTATGCACTATGTTTTGTATTTATTGTAATATAAGTTCTTTTGAAACCTACTGAAATGTTTTCTCACTTCCTTTTGGTAGAGGGCAAGCTATGGCTTTAATCTTGTTGTCAGCAATTTTATATTTAATATTCACTTTAGTTTCTTTAAACAAATGCTTTTTCATAAATTTAGAGATCAAATCATATTCATCAATGAAATTAAGAAGCACAAATCTCGATGTATTTAAATCTTGTAATGTTTACCCGATTTCTTCAAGTAAAGAAAAATTGAATGAAGGTTCTATTGACATGTTCAATGTGCTCATAAGGTAATATGATTCCTTTGTTTTTTACGTATTTTTCTAGGTTCTAATGTTTTTTTTTTTTTTGGAATATTTTTTTACACAAGATATGCAAATTTGATGAAGGAAAATAAACAAACCAACGTTCAAAGCTATGTACAAGGGTTTTTCAAGAAATAAATCCAATGTCCACTATTGTCTCACTCAACAGGGGATTCTAAGAAAATAATTGGTCAAAATATGCTCCGTACTCACATAGAGGTACACAATGGTCACGTACTTGCTCTAGAGAACATATACAAGACTACCGTAATCTTGATATCTTGAATGGTTTGGGAAAAAATTCATAAATTGGAGTGATTGCAAGTCATCTCTAGATTTAATCCTAGCATACATGGACCCATTATCCATTATTTTGGTTTCCATTCTTGTCTCATATGAAAACTTGACCTAAGATTATGTCATAAGAACAATTATCCTAGATGAAAAGTGAAACACATAAAAAATTCCACCTATCACAACAAGAACATTTGCAAAACGTCCAAGTAAAGAACCACAATCACCATTCTCCACCATAAACTTCACCAAGAGACACATAACACTTAATTGAATACAACCACATACTTGCGAGAAATGCAAACTTCTATTTAAAAAAAACTTCGTGACCCCTAAGAGAGATGTAGAGCATTTTTGCAATGTATTACCCTCTTTGCTATGTCTAGTGTAACAAAATATGTGTTTGTAGTCCCTAACATCGTAAACCACACTATACATTCTTCTAATACTCATAGTATTTGTAACTTCATACTAACACATACTAGACTTAAAGAATGTAGATGACATAGTACATGAGATGAAAAAACTAGATTTCTCATTGAGATAAATACGTATGTTACAATAGAGTTTTTGTTCGATAATGTTGCCCCTTCACATAAACTATGTTCCAAATAGCTCCCTCTTACAAGAACTTATAATCAATTTAGGGGATACAAAACGTCCTTTTATCCTTCACAAAGATATATTGTAATTTAAAAGATATCCTCCCGCAGTAAGGGTATATTTACATTGGTTCTTTACAAAATTTTGGTAAATACATTTAGAATAATACAAAAAGTGACTTTCTACTAGCAGCCACTTAACACTGGCACACACAATGGACAACCCATTATGGTTTATAGTTCATCTTCCTTCAAAGGTAGATGTATCACATGATCCCAATCAAAAATGGATTCAAGTTAAACTTTGACTTCATTGACTATTGCATCTATGATGATCTGGAACTCATCCTTTAAACCAAAATTCTTCAGATGTCCTTGTTGCGCTTTCCATGCAGCATCAATCACCTTGGGCTTTGCATAGTTGGTAGACAATACATCCATAAAATATTGATTGGCCCTATTAGCTTCTATGACTTGGTTCTATAGCTTTCTATTTTCCTCCTCCTTCTTCACTAACTCTAGGTCTTTATTTTAATACTAGTATTCTACTTCGACACATTCATGTCCTAGAAAAGAGACATTACTTGATTAATTTTCTAGATTACTAAAATATATTGTTTATGAATAAAACTATGGAACATGTTAGCACAAGGTTTGAATAATTCTAAAACCATCTAGTTTTCATTAAAAGATAGGAAGCATTAAGATTTATTCACTAATTTAATAATGCAAGTTTTTGTATTGGCACAAAATTAGTGTTGATTTCTTACTCCAACAACTTGTATGAGAGCATGTCACTCTTTCATGTAGGGTATCTTGGACACCCCTCCAATCATACTCTTCGAATCACATGAAAGTTAGTGAGCATACTTAGGTTGATAAGGGGTTCAAAATAGCTTTGCTATGTGGTGTCAAGATTTTGATCTCAACTCATTTTGGCCTTCCAATGCACTATTGTAGTGCCTATGTATGCAATTTTGTCCTTTTGAACCAAACATATATACAAGATTTGGTTTGCCGCTACAAGCATCTCAAAGTCTTCCACATGTATAATAGAGCTTGACATGGTAGTTCTATTAAACTTTTTGAGATACAATCATTATTCTGCATCAAGGTATTTTAGTCAATGGCCATGGATGAAAGCAATGATGTATTCAATATGTTGGTTGTTGAGGAGAATTTGGACTATACCAATTACCCATTATGGGAATATATGATGCATCATGTACTAGTCATAAAAGGACTATGGAATATTGTGCAGGGTATTGAAAAATGCCCTACTGCACTTGTGAATACAGTTATTGAAGGTGATGGAGATGGCATTGAGGATGAAGATCTTCGAGTTCCTCTTCATGCTATGGTTCCTATTGCACCTATTGTGGAGAAACTTCTTTGGTGTGGCAGATATACGCAAGCATATTCACTGTTAGCTTTTTCTATCAAATGTGTCATTATCCTTCATATCCGCTCTTGCAAAATAGCAAGGAAAGCTTGGGACACACTTACCACTTTATACTAGGCAAGAAATGAGGATTGTGTTCCTCTGAAAAGACTTGGAGAGTGAGCATATGAATGAAAGAGATTCTATGGAGAGTTTTTTGACAAAGATCAAAGATTTCAAAGAGCAATTGATTTCTGTAGATGAAGTCTGGCCAGATAGTTCACTTCTACAGACCATTCTTAATGGTCTTCTTGTTTCATATTAGAGTTTTGTTTCTACTCTTTGGTTGATGATAATGATGAAAGGTAATTTAAATGCCTTAAAATTTGAGGAGTTAGTTCATTATGCATGTTTCAACCCAAGGTTTGCTAGCGAGTCATAAGGGAAAAGGTAAATGGAGCTTATTTACTAGTAAGCAAAAACCTTCTAATGATACGTAGTAAAAGAAGGAAGAGGAAGACGAGCAGAGAATAGAGATGCAACAACAATTTGTCAAATATTGTAAAGGTAATGATCATGTCATAAAGATTTGTAAAAAATTGGTTGCAAAAGAGGCAAAAAAAAAAGCTACAATGGTTGTTGTAGAAGCTTCTTAACCTAAAAGAGAGCCTGTTAATCTTATATAGAATTTAGAATGGGTATTAAGTGCTATTTGCAGTTATGACCCATGTTCTCATGAATAATGTATGCTTGCAATAGACTTAGATGTTTGGTACTTTCATAGTGGGGCAACCAAACACACTACCTTGCAACATAGTTTTTTCAGTTCAATTGAGTTTTCCCCTATAAGAAAGTTTTCACATGCGCTAGCAACACCTCTTATCTTGTAATGGGAGCTCGTAAGATCATTCAGACTATTGGTGATGGTATTTTTTTCACATTGTGAGATGCTTTGTTGATGCCAAGAATCAAGAAAAAATTATTGTTAATTTTAGCATTAGCCAAGGTTGGCTTGGTTGTCAAATTTGTTGATGGCAGATGTACAATTCATGATCTCTCAAATGGTGATGTTATTAATGCTTTTGGCATTTTATGTCCTATGCTATATATGCTCATAGGCTATGAAAAATCTTTCAATGATTAAGCATGTGTTTATCAAATTTTCAGGGTATCTCACGTGAAAAGATTTGGCATGTAAGCTTTGGTCATTTGAATATTACTAGTTTGCTACACCTATAGAAATCTAAAATGGTGTCCTCTCTACCCAAACTTGAGGCACCTGGTAAACATGCCTATGAAGGCTATATTTTGGGAAAAATAGAACATTCCTCCTTCCCAAAAGATGGTTCAGTTAGAGCCACTCAAAAATTTCAACTTGTTTAGAGTGATGCCTGCGGTCCTATGTAGACACCTTCTTTTGCAAACTACCTTTACTTTGTAACTTTTATTGATGCTTTCTGTAGGCGTGCATGGGTGTATCCATTGAAAGCAAAGTCCGAAGTGTTTATGTGCTTGAAGAAGTTGATGGATTTGGCTCAAAAAAAATTTCACCATGTCAAATGGGAACCCTACATTCTGATCCGGGGGGGGGGGGGGGGGGGGGATAAATGTCTTCTGAGTTCAATGTATTTCTGGCTGAACGTGGGATAAAACATCTGTGTATAGTGTGATACACCTCAAGGGAATGGAGTTCCTAAAAGAAAAAATAGGTCTCTTATGGAGATTTGGAGGTGTATGGTCAAAAGCCAAGCCTTATCACATAGCTTCTAGCTTGAGGCTCTTATGTGAGTAGCATATGTACTTAACAAGTGTCCCACTAAAGCAATATACTCTATCACTCTATATGAGTTTTGGCATGGTCGCAAGCCATCTCTTGCTCATTTGCATATCTTTGGTTGTTTCACATATGCATAAGTGCATCAACAACAATGCATGAAATTGTATGATAAGGGACTCAAATATACTTTAGTTGGGTACAATTATGAAGCAAAGCCTATCGTCTGTATCATCCATAGACTAAACATATGTTGGTGAGTTGTGATGTTGTTTTTTATGGAAGATGCAACTCAACCATTATGTTCATTTACAAAGGAGACATTAGTTACCTCCAAAGATATGTATGACACTTTGCTACCTCTTTTTAGAGGTGGAAAGTCAAGTGCTAGTCCAAATGATGAAATTTCCTAGCCTTTATAGGTTTCACATAATGATGCAGAGTGAGCATATGAATGAAAGAGATTCTATGGAGAGTGAGCATATGAATGAAAGAGATTCTATGGAGAGTTGGAGAGTGAGCATATGAATGAAAGAGATTCTATGGAGAGTTTTTTGACAAAGATCAAAGATTTCAAAGAGCAGTTGATTTCTGTAGATGAAGTCTGGCCAGATAGTTCACTTCTACAGACCATTCTTAATGGTCTTCTTGTTTCATATTAGAGTTTTGTTTCTACTCTACGGTTGATGATAATGATGAAAGGTAATTTAAATGCCTTAAAATTTGAGGAGTTAGTTCATTATGCATGTTTCAAACGAAGGTTTGCTAGCGAGTCAGAAGGGAAAAGGTAAATGGAGCTTATTTACTAGTAAGCAAAAACCTTCTAATGATACGTAGTAAAAGAAGGAAGAGGAAGACGAGCAGAAAACAGAGATGCAACAACAATTTGTCAAATATTGTAAAGGTAATGATCATGTCATAAAGATTTGTAAAAAATTGGTTGCAAAAGAGGCAAAAAAAAAAGCTACAATGGTTGTTGTAGAAGCTTCTTAACCTAAAAGAGAGCCTGTTAATCTTATATAGAATTTAGAATGGGTGTTAAGTGCTATTTGCAGTTATGATCCATGTTCTCATGAATAATGTATGCTTGCAATAGACTTAGATGTTTGGTACTTTCATAGTGGGGCAACCAAACACAGTACCTTGCGACATAGTTTTTTCAGTTCAATTGAGTTTTCCCCTATAAGAAAGTTTTCACATGCGCTAGCAACACCTCTTATCTTGTAATGGGAGCTCGTAAGATCATTCAAACTATTGGTGATGGTATTTTTTTCACATTGTGAGATGCTTTGTTGATGCCAAGAATCAAGAAAAAATTATTGTTAGTTTTAGCATTAGCCAAGGTTGGCTTGGTTCTCAAATTTGTTGATGGCAGATGTACAATTCATGATCTCTCAAATGGTGATGTTATTAATGCTTTTGGCATTTTATGTCCTATGCTATATATGCTCATAGGCTATGAAAAATCTTTCAATGATTAAGCATGTGTTTATCAAATTTTCAGGGTATCTCACGTGAAAAGATTTGGCATGTAAGCTTTGGTCATTTGAATATTACTAGTTTGCTACACCTATAGAAATCTAAAATGGTGTCCTCTCTACCCAAACTTGAGGCACCTGGTAAACATGCCTATGAAGGCTATATTTTGGGAAAAACAGAACATTCCTCCTTCCCAAAAGATGGTTCAGTTAGAGCCACTCAAAAATTTCAACTTGTTTAGAGTGATGCATGCGGTCCTATGTAGACACCTTCTTTTGCAAACTACCTTTACTTTGTAACTTTTATTGATGCTTTCTGTAGGCGTGCATGGGTGTATCCATTGAAAGCAAAGTCCAAAGTGTTTATGTGCTTGAAGAAGTTGATGGATTTGGCTCAAAAAAAATTTCACCGGCTCAAAAAAAATTTCACCATGTCAAATGGGAACCCTACATTCTGATCCGGGGGGGGGGGGGGGGGGGGGGATAAATGTCTTCTGAGTTCAATGTATTTCTGGTTGAACGTGGGATAAAACATCTGTGTATAGTGTGATACACCTCAAGGGAATGGAGTTCCTAAAAGAAAAAATAGGTCTCTTATGGAGATTTGGAGGTGTATGGTCAAAAGCCAAGCCTTATCACATAGCTTCTAGCTTGAGGCTCTTATGTGAGTAGCATATGTACTTAACAAGTGTCCCACTAAAGCAATATACTCTATCACTCTATATGCGTTTTGGCATGGTCGCAAGCCATCTCTTGCTCATTTGCATATCTTTGGTTGTTTCGCATATGCATAAGTGCATCAACAACAATGCATGAAATTGGATGATAAGGGACTCAAATATACTTTAGTTGGGTACAATTATGAAAGCAAAGCCTATCATCTGTATCATCCATAGACTAAACATATGTTGGTGAGTTGTGATGTTGTTTTTTATGGAAGATGCAACTCAACCATTATATTCATGTACAAAGGAGACAGTAGTTACCTCCAAAGATATGTATGACACTTTGCTACCTCTTTTTAGAGGTGGAAAGTCAAGTGCTAGTCCAAATGATGAAATTTCCTAGCCTTTATAGGTTTCACATAATGATGCAGATCATTCCATTTTTTATGCAGATTTTACATGATGCACTTGTTGATGAGAGGATTGATATAAAGAAGGAAAAAATTTGCCTAAATGGTAAGTGCAGACTTTGCGAGATAGAAAATTCGATGGTTCTCTATCATATCATACTTGTTTAGGATCTCATAATGCTTCTTTTGCATCATATTGCTATGCAATGACTGCCTCTAGTCTTTGTAATGAGAATGAGCCTATTTCTTTTGATGAAGGACAAGATAAAAAAAATTGGTTGGTTTCTATGTAATCTGAATATGATGCTATTACTAAGAATGGTACCTAGCATCATATTGAGATTACATAGAAACCAACCAATTTTTTTAATCTTGTCCATCAAAACAAATGGGATCATCAAAATCAAATGTCTCATCAAAAGCAAAGTTCTCATCAAAATAAATACCTCTTTCTTGAGCATAACCTTTTGCGACAAGCCGAATGAGCATTGTTCGTAGCATTTGTGCACTTGCAACTTCTCATGGTTGGAATGTACATCAATTGGACATCAAAATTGCATTTTTGAATGGGGACTTACATGAAAAAGTGTATGTATTTTAGCCTTGTGGTTCTGTGCGGAAAGGGCATGAAAAAAAGTGTGTAGGTTAAAAAAGGAATTATATGGTTTTAATCAGGCACCACATGCTTATATGAAAAGATACATGCCAAGTTGATTGCACATGAGTTTGCGAACAGTCCAACTGAGAGCACCTTATATGGGAAGCGTGCAAATGATGTTCTTCTAATCATTGTTGTCTATCTTGATGACATGCTGCTCGCTGGTTCTAATAAGAAGCGTATGTCTGATTTTAAGGGTGAATTGCAGGCCTCTTTCAAGATATGAGATTTGATGGCAAAATATCTTTGTGTCAAAAATTATATATTGACAAATAATTGTAGTGTTTTGGTCGTCAAGAGGACAAACCTATTGCCACTCCTTAGGAAATAAGTTCATGATTGAGTCTTCATGATGCTAGAGATGCATTTTATGTTGTTCTCTATCAACAAGCTATTGGATGCTTGATTTACTTATGCAATACCCAACTAGATATTTAGTTTGTTGTCTCTCATATGAGGAGGTTTATGCATTACCTAGGTGTCAAGCATGGAGAGGTGGTTAAGTGCATCTTTTGCTACTTGAGTGGTATGTGGGTACTTGGATTCCTTTATCCCATGGGGGGATCACTACTGCCATATTTACATGCTTTTTATGACTCAATCTAGGTTGGTTTCTATGAGAGTCATGTGTCTAGTAGTGGTTTGACTTCATGCTTGGTAGTTCATGCATATCTTGGTTGAGGAAGAAGCAGCCTATTGTGTCCACTTTTGCTTGTGAGGTTGAGTATAGGGCAACTTTCACAAGGATTGTTGAGTGTGTGTGTGTGTGTGGCTCATACACCTTTTGGCTAATTTGGGTGTTGGTCAGTCATCAACCACCACAATCTTCACTAACAATGAGAGTGCATTGGCATTCAGTTTTTGTAGATGAGAGATCAATGGTAGGTTGCTTCATTGCTAGCCAAGAAATGAGTTTAGATCCTACAATTGAAAGAAAACCGGATGTACTTCTCCTTTGATCTCCTGATCTTTTCCAATATGCATCAGAAAAGATTTTGTTACCTATATCAAAGCTATAGGAATATAATACAGCATCATTCATTGTCCCCTTGAGATACTTGAGTATCCTTTTGGCTGCCCCCTTGTCTAGCTTCCTAGTTGAGTGCATAAAATGAATCAAAATGATCACATTATAGCTGATATCTACTCTTATGAGAGTAGCATGATTGAGATTCGCAACTAGACTTTGATATCCTATCACATCTTCAATGACTCTCCTTCATGAGCACTAAATTTGGAATTAACTTACATAGGTGTACCTATAATATTTGCATTTTGATGTTGAAATTTGTAAGCATATCTTTGATGTAATTTCTCTGAGGGAGATACATACCATGCTCTATATAAATGACTTCAGATCCAAAGAAGTACATTAACTATCCTAAATTACTTATCTTCAACTTTCCTTCATATGATGTTGGATTATCCTTATGAATTCAACATCATTAATTGTTATAATTATATCATCCATGTTGGTGAAAATGCCAAGCCTACACACTTGGCTAGGCATGAGAAGACTTCATGTGAATGATTGAAGACCCATGAGAACTATTGCTTGTGAATAGTTACCTTTTATCCTTTGTAAAAGGCATTTTCATTTTAAAAGAGACTTTGTAAATCCACAAAACTCCTGGAGTTAGATGGATAGGAAAGATACGAGTTTCTTAGAGAGAATATCTCCTAGATTAGTGGATCACCTTTTTTAGTGAGAGCCGAAGTTGAATTCAAATTCAAATTTTGAATGAAGCATCTATAGAATGTAAAATCTCACTGTTAGATCACTCCCAATTCCGAGCCTTTAGTTGATCATATTGTAAGAGAGTGAGGCTTAGTCCATAGCCTACACTTCTCACCATCATTGGGCATTGATCATCATGCCAATGATCATGTACAACATTGTCATATAATATAATAGATCATTGCTTACATCTATTGATCTCTCTGTCATTGTCACTCAGATCATTCATTTTGTATTGCTCATATCTTAGTCATTACTCCATAATTTTCAATGTTCTATAGCTCACTAGAATCAAATCTAAGTCTACTACATGCTGAAACATTTTGGAAGACATTCCATTCAGTGGATTGGGAGAAAAATTCGTCGAAGTGGTGATTGGTCATACTTTGGAGAGGTCCTAAAAAATCGAGGGTAAAGCTACACTTGCTAAATTGATTGCTTTGTGCATAGTTAACCATTTTAAGTGATTCTACTTGGAATCATTAGCTCTACTAGCTAATGTGATATCTCCAAAAGGAATCTATTTAATTCGTACTGTATTGGAAGCACTGAGCTTAACAAGCAGCAGGTGTATGAACCAAAATAGAAGGTTTTCATTGGATTGTGAAGTGGGCAGTATTCTATTTTGAATTAATCATTACTTGCATCATTTCCAAAGTACATAGGGACTTGTTTAATTTTGTTAGAAAGCTAAGAGGTCCTATAAATCAACTCTGAACTGGAAGAAGGCTGGTACAAAGCATGAATTTGCAGTACCTACTCATTTCTTGGAGTGTCCATCCATCTTTCCCAACAGTGGTGTGAGAGCAAAGTTAAGGTAAAATGGGAGATGGTTTTCCTTCTTTCATTGATAAATTGGACAGCAACAACTATCAAGCATGGTCATTAAGGATGAAGACATACTTGCAAGAAAGGAGTCTTTATGGATACATCTCAGGAGATGAGGAGATGCCCATTTTTAGAAGCAAAGGACAACCTACAAGAGAGGAGCATGAAAGACTCAATTCATCGTTTGCCATGGATGCATTAGCAAGTTCATACTATCTTAACTCAATTCTGATTTTCTTCTTCCACATATTGGGAAACACTATCTTCATATTTTTCTTCCAACACAAGGGCTAGGAAGAACCAATTATGGATTGAGTTTACCACTCAAAGAAAGCAAACCAAGCAAGGCATCTCAAAGTATGTGACCAAAGTCAAGGATGTGGCCGACCAACTAGCAAGCATAGGAGAAGAAATTGAAGAGGAGCAAATTGTTAGACAAGTGATTAATGGTATTAAGGTAGATGACAAATGGGAAATCTTCATAACTGCCATGGACTTGTACATGGAGATGCAGATTCGAGATCTTAGCACACTCATGGGGCAACTCTTTACCCATGAAGCCAAGCTCAACAAGAATGGAGATTCATCAAGAGGTAATAGCTCTTCTGCCCTATACAAAGATAAAGGCAAGTCTAAAGAGAAAGGGAAAATCAAGAAGATTGAGGATGAAGGAACAACCTCTCAAGCCAACTATGCAGGGAGAGGTAGAAACTCAAGAGGTAGGGGCAGAGGAGGTAAGCAAGGTAAGGGGAGACCTTTTAACTCTTCCCCATGTAATATTTGTGGTTTGTCAAATCACACTACAGATGAGTGTTAGAGGAACTTCAAGAATCAGAGAGGTAGAGGTTTCCAAAGATGTGGATATACACAATCAAGAGGGAGATTCAACCATCATCAAGGCTACAATAACAACTACAACAACAATTACAATAATAACTATCAAGGAGGCTACAAATCAAGGAAAGACTACAACAATTATATAGAGGAACAAAAGGATTCTCTTCTGATTATGAATATGACTTCAAAGCAAGGTATGAATGATGACCATCTCTTCTACGTTGACTCAGGATGTTCAAACCATGTGGCAAGCAATGTAGCTCTTCTCTTTCACCTTGAGGAACCTAAGGGAAAACATCAGGTACAAAAAGGTGATGACACCAAGCACTCAGTGATCAAGGTAGGAAATGCTAAAACCTCTGATGGGAATAGAAATCTGTTGAGCAGAGTTCTATATGTACATACAATTACCAAAAATTTGATGAGTGTTGGATAGATTGTGGAAAAGGGTTTGCAGGTGAGGTTCAACAAATATGGAGCATTTGTGGAGGATCCCCAACATGGATTCAAGAGAATATCCAAAGGAGAAAAGACAGGTAAATTATTTACTTTTGAACTTGAAGATACAAGGAATATTGCACTTTATAGTTACAAAGACCAAACATTGTCAGAGCTTGAAATTTGGCATGAGAGATTAGAACACATTGGTGAGAGAACCTTAAAGAAAATTTGTAGAGATCAATGTGTGCTTGGGATACCCAATGTATCCAAGCAACACATGATCTATAAATGTGGTGCTTGTCAGAACTTTGGAAAATCTCACAAGTTACCCTTCTCAAGGAAAGTCTACATGCATGAGGACTACTTGGAGCTTGTCCATATAGATGTATGGGGACCAAGTAAGGATCCCTCAGTTTTTGGATCAAGGTATTATGTATCATTCATTGATGACTTCAGTAGGTGGACTATCTTATATTTTATGAAGCACAAAGATGAAGTATTCAGTTGCTTTAAGAAGTATCTTGCACTTGTTGAAAACCAAACACGAAGAAGCCTAAAGCGACTAAGGTCAGATGGAGGAGGTGATTACTTCTCAAATGATTTTGATGCATTCTTGCAGGATAGAGGAATCAAGAGAGAAATTACAACAAGGTATACCCTTGAGCAAAATGGGGTGGCAGAGAGGAGAAATAGACTAATTGTTGAAACAGCTAGGTCAATGCTAAATGAGAAAAAGCTACCTAATTATTTGTGGGCAGGAGTGTATCTACTGCTTCTTATCTTGTTAATAGGTTGCCATCAAAATCTCTTAATGGGATGACCCCATATGAAGCATGGCATGGTAGAAGAAGACCTTCACTTGATCATTGCAGGATCTTTGGATGTGTTGCTTATGTGCATATCCCTTCTCAAATCAGAGGTAAGCTAGACATTAAGGCAGAGAAGTGCATCTTCATAGGGTATGGCTTAAATGAGAAAGGATATAGGTTTTTACAATCCTTCCAACAAAGGTTTATGGTCAGTAGAGCTGTTGTCTTTGATGAGAATGATTCTTGGTTTGAAAGTGAATGCAGGAAATTAGTAAAATTGCCTTATGACTTGGAAGAGGAATTTCCAAGCCTCACCAAGGAGGAGCCAAACCAGATTGAAGACATCAACTCAGATGATGAGGACATCATCAACCTAGAAAAATTCAAGGCATGGAAGTCCAAAGGCAAAGTCAAGACGAAGAAGTTGGAGGATATACCTGAATCATCCAACCAAGCAATAAGAAGATCACAAAGGGAGAGCAAGAAGCCAATCAGATATGGGTATGACACTTCTTTAGTTAGTAAGCATTCTATTTATCTTCCAAAAGATCTGTCACTTGAAGAGCCATCATCATATGAAGAGGCAAAGACCAAGGCAGAATGGAAGGAAGCTATGGATGAAGAAATTGAAGCACTCAAAGAGAATGATACTTGGGAGCTAGTGCCAAAGAAGGAGTGTATGAAGGTAATTGGTTCTAGGTGGATCTACATGATCAAGTGAAATTATGATGGATCAGTAAGCAAGTACAAAGCTAGACTTGTGGCTAAGGGTTTCGCACAAACCCAAAGAGTTGATTATGAAGAAACCTTCTTACTTGTGGCCAAAATGCCAACCATCAGGGTATTGGTAAGTGTGCTTACATTAAATAATTGGAACATGTACCAATTGGATGTAAAAAATGCATTTCTAAATGGTTGGATTTCAGAGCAGGTGTACATGTCTCAACCCCCTTGCTATGAGGACCCAAGCAAGGTAACATATGTGTGTAAACTAAACAAAGCTCTTTATGGATTAAAGCAGGCACCTATGGCATGGAACCATATGTTGACTACATACCTTTAGGATCAAGGATTGAGTTATTCGATACTAACTCTGGCATTTACATTACTCAAAGAAAGTATGTACAGGATATGCTCAAGAAATTTCAATTGCAGGATGCCAAGGTAGCAAGCACTCCTATGCAGGTGAGCCAAAAAATAAGTGCTCATGAAGGTGATGTACTCAAAAATATTGCAAGATACCAAAGCTACCAAGAGAATTTTGAAGTACCTTAAGGGCACTCAAAATCAAGGTTTATACTTTCCTTATACTTCAGATTTGGATATCAAGATATACTCAGATTTAGATTGGGCAGGTTGCAAAGATGATAGAAGAACATCACGTTATCTATGTTTTGCAAGCTTCCAAGAAGCAACCTACTGTTGCTTTGGCTTCAAGAGAGGTAGAATATAGAGGATTGCCCAATGCAACTCAAGAGGCCATATGGATCAGATTGCTATATGCAGATTTGGGATTGCATACTATACCTCCAATGATTTTTGAAGATAATACAAGTTCCTTACATCTTGCATCAAATCCTATTTATCATGCTAGGGCCAAGCATATAGAGGTCCACTATCATTATGTGAGAGGGAAGCTATTGAGCAAGGAAATTCAGTTGGCATATGTATCAACTAATATGCAATGTGCAAACTTATTAACCAAAGCACTTGATGGTACTAAACTTTGCAAGTTTAAACCTAAGATTGGATTGCAGGAAATTCAAGAGGATTGATGAAGAAGACAAAGCCAAGATGTTTGGCTTGAGGGGGGGCTGTTGGTGGAAATGCCAAGCCTACACACTTGGGTAGGCATGAGAAGACTTCATGTGAATGATTGAAGACCCATGAGAGCTATTGCTTCTGAATAGTTACCTTTTATCCTTTGTAAAAGGCATTTGCATTTAAAAGAATCTTTCTAAATCCACAAAACTCGTGGAGTTAGATGGATAGGAAAGATACGAGTTTCCTAGAGAGAATATCTCCTGGATTAGTGGATCACCTTTTTTAGTGAGAGTCAATGTTGGATTCAAATTCAAATTTTGAATGAAGCATCTATAAAAGATGAATGTAAAATCTCACGGTTAGATCAATCCAATTTCGAGTCTTTAGTTGATCATATTTTAAGAGAGTGAGGCTCACTTCATAGCCTACACTTTTCACCATCATTGGGCATTGATCATCATGCCAATGATCATGTACAACATTGTCATATAATACAATAGATCATTGCTTACATTTGTTGATCTCTCTATCATTGTCACTCAGAACACTCATTTTGTATTGCTCATATCTTAGTCATTACTCCATCATTTTCAATGTTCCAAGCTCATTCAAATAAGCTCTAAGTCTACTACATGCTGAAAATTTTTGAAGACATTCCATTCACTGGATTGGGAGAAAAGCTCATCGAAGTGGTCACTGGTCATAGTCTACAGAGGTCCTAAAAAATCGGGGGTAAAGCTACACTTGCTAAATTCATTGCTCTGTGCATAGTTAACCATTTTAAGTGATTCCACTTGGAATCATTAGCTCTTTAAGCTAATTTGATATCTCAAAAAGGAATTTATTTAATTCCTACTGTACTAGAAGCACTTAACTTAACAAGCAACAAGTGTGTGAACTAAAATAGAAGGTTTTCATTGGATTGTGAAGTGGTAAGTAGTCTGTTTTGAATTAATCATTACTTGCATCATTTCCAAAGTACATAGGCACTTGTTTAGTATGATTGGAAAGCTAAGAGGGCATACAACCCAAGTTTGAAGTGGAAGAGGGCTAGTACAAAGCAAGAATTTGGAGTACCTACTCATTTCTTGGAGTATCCATCCATCTTTCCCAACAATCCACATATTCCTAGTGATATATGACTTCTCCATGGGATTCTTTGGTAAACAAGGAAGGATCTAATTTTCTCACCACAAATCCTTTGTCTTGTAACCAAGTAACTATTCTATGATTCCAAGATCTTGGAGTTTGCTTTGGCTCATATAACGCTCTTTTTAATCTACAAACATACTCATGCTATTTTGACTCTTAAAACCAAGGGATCGAGCCATGTATACCTCCTCAAGGATCCATTTATTCAAGAAGGCATTCTTGATGTTTATCTAGTACATATTCCAATTTTTGGAAACTTGAATATGTGTGAGTATCCTTATTGTATACAATTTTGGTGCAAGAGAGAAGGAATCATCATAATCAATACCTTGAGTTTTTGTATGCCTCTTGGCTAATAATCTAGGATTGTACATGTTTATGGTTCCATGGGAATTCCTTTTTACCTTCTACACTAGGAAACCCTCAATAAACGAGCTTCAAAGTCAAAGGAGAGACGTTGCTCATATTCAACCATTCCTCCTTTAGGGAATACAAAACCTTTAGCTGTTGTATATAACTCAACCATGGTTACAGTTGGTTCCACCATTGGTGGTTGTACTAGGGTGATCTTGTTAGATCATCAAAGTTACATTATGCTTCAGGTGGATTACCTCTACATCAAAAAATCATCTTCGGATTATGTTAAAGATATCCATTGAAGAATTTTCTCGTTTGTGTTCATTTTTGGTATTCCATAATGATACTGTCTACTTGATGTGTACAAAGTGTTGGAATTGGGTGGGCCACAATAACAATCAATCACATGTTTACAGGATCTTCCAACACATGAACCTTAGCATACACACCTTAAAAATAAAAAAGATGATGATTAAGAAATACAGAGAGAATAGACAAGACCTTTCAAAGTGCACTATGTAAGCTAGGATGCACACTTACACTATCTATATTCCAATTTCAAATTACAATGTGTGAATATGACACAAATTGACAATATCTAAATCTAGACAATAATAGGAACTAGGTACAATAGATTGTGTGCCTAAGAGGTATGAAGAGTGTGTGTGTGTGTGTGTGTATGAGAATATGGAGAATATGAATAGTTTAGAACTGTTTTACAACAAACCTAAATTCTGACTATCCTAAATCAAAAACTAGTGAATGAATAATTTAGGATAGATGTAGACTTGTTACTCACTGTATGTTGGCTGAAATGAACTCCTATATCTAGAGACACCTCCTCCAAGTGTGTAGAAACACTTCCTCCAAGATGAAGTCCTCCTTGCATTGAGCTAGATCTCTAGCTTGAGCATGAGAAGATTGATCACCATGAGTGATGATAAATAATGAGCCAGTTCCCACATTATATAGTTATCTTGAGGCATGTGAAAATCTAAGATCGCTTACGAAAAAGCTACACGATCTTGGTGTGATCATATTAAAAAACAAAAGCTACCACCACCGTTTATCGCGTTCACAAGAAGTTGATTTTGTTGTTTTTTTTTGGAAAAATTAACTCCATGCCTTTGCACCTCATATGATTTGAATCGTGGTCTATCTGTGCCAATTGCTTTTAGAAGTTTTCTACTAGATCAATAGGACAACGTGTTTGTTGTGAAAGAAGTGATCAAAGAATACTACTAATGCTATTAGTTGAGTACTTTTTGGAACAATTATGGACATTGTTTCCAACAATCCCACCTTCAATGTCACAATAATACAAGGTTCAATAACCTACAAAATGTCTCACATCACAAGTATTTTAGAACTCATTTCTAGTGAATCTTGAGCTAATTGCGCATGAACTTGGATACTTGAGAAACTTCCCTGAAAGTTTGAAGGTGTATTACATAGCTATATCAAGCAACTAACTCCTTGACTACATAATGTAGCATCGAATGGTTCTGAATATGCTTTCGACTTTAATGACACATTGACATCCATAGGTGTCTACATAGGCTTAAAATATTTCATCTCAAACCTTTCCAATAATTTCTCAATGTATTTTTTCTATTTCATACAGATACAAAAATGTATTTCTCATCTTTGTATATGAATTCAGTTCCATGATAATAAAGTAAAATACCTCAGTCATTTACATCAAATGCATGCTTAAGTTTTTCTTTAAACAACTGAAGATCTGAATCTTTGGGACCTATGACAATCATATCACTTTTTAGTGCATCTTGAACACTAGCTGGTTCATTCTCATCTGAAGTAAGAGCAAAAATATTATGAGTCTCAAAATTTTCTACATTATTTTACATGATCTTTTGATTCTCTCCCATACTGACTTCTAGTTCTTCTTGTGTATTCCTTTATACCACTGTCCTTCCAGGTTTGATATAACCACTTTGGTGTATCCTTGAAAAGTGGTGGTACCCTTTCTAGTTCGTACGTATCTCTTTCTTTTGGAACTCTGGAACCTTATCCAACTTCATAAGTAAGAAATTCAAGAGGTACTAATGATGGACTAGGTACAGATGTAGGTAACGTAACTCTCTCTTCACCTTTATCTCTTAGGGCTTGAGAAGCTTCATCACCACCCTTGTATGGCTGAATATAAGAATCCAAATTCCTTCAGGAAAATGCACAGTCATCTGGTTTTATGAATTTTGGAGTCTCTTCCTTCTTATCATATATATAACTTTCTACAATGTATGCATTATGTGAGAGTAGGATATCACCTATATATAGAACATAGAATCTGTATCCTTTGCTTTCAATTGCATAATCAATAAAGATTACTTCAATGGATTTTGATGGAGCAAGTCTATGACAAGCCTAAGTATTGGCTTGAGTCCCTCAAAGTCATAGAAGAAGCCTTAAAATGAAGACAATGTAAAGTTCACTTGTGAACTACCTCTTGTAACTTTTGAAGAGTTTACTTAATGTAAAAGTGAAAGAATCTTAAGTGGTTGAGTCCACTTGATCAAAAAGGGAAAGAGGAGCCACGAATTTGTGATTTGTGGTAGATAGAGAATCAAATCAATCACTGATTGATTGGAGAGTGATTGAGGGAAGTTAGCCTCCCAAACTCAACTATAAATAGATGGCACTTTTAGTCGTCGTTAAAGAGACCTATGTGAAGACCTCCAAGAGCTGAGCTTTATGCCATATCAAGGTGTGATTCCAAGGCACACATATGTATCAGTAGGTCCATTGTATTTTACAAACAATATACTTTCATTTTCATGATCATTTGAGTTCATATTTCCATGTTCTTGTGAAGTGTACTACTCACTGCCATATCTCTCAGTTTTCTCAGTCAGATTGCAGAGATGGTTTCTCTGAGCTTGGTGCATCATTTTCAGTGATTTAACTTGGTAAAGTTAGCTCTATAAGTCTACTATATGCTCACCAATTTTCATTTCATTTGGATTTTTCAATCTTCATTTATATTCAGTTGAAGCCAACACTGGCTGTTCATTTTCACTTCTCTGTCAGGTATCCGACTTTTTTACTCATCGTGTCAGAACTGTTTTTCATTGTGTACTTACCCAAATTCAATGATTTAAAGCTTGCTGGATTTGGCTTACTATCTAGTATACGCATACAAATTTTCATAATCATTGAATTGTTAAATCTAGAGATATGTTCATTTTTCGGCTCACTGGTCTCATTACTATAGCAGCCCGTGAAAATCGGGATGGTGTCATCACTTGTTAAACATCTTTCTCAGTGTGTGGTTCATTATTTTTTATGAGATTACTCTTGAAAGTTAGATCTTTAAGTTAAATAGACTTCTCCAAGAGGAATTAAGCTAATTGCTGTTGTGCTCAGAGAATTATGCAAAACACTGGACAGGTGTATGAACAAAAATAGCAAGTTCTTCACCTCTGAGCTAACTCCAACTTATCTGTTTTGATCTATCTTTTTGAGAGTGATCTTCCAAGGTACATAGGGTGTCTAATACATTCATTGGCAAGCTAAAAGGTCCCACCATATACTCCTGGAGTTCATTTGGCTGGTGTAGATCAAGGATTTTGCAACACCTCTTCATCTTCAAGCACATACATATCCATCTCTTCACAGTGGTATCAAAGCAAGGTTGGACAACATGGCAGATGGATTTTCTTCAAAATTGACAAATTGGACAGAGGTAAATACTCAGCTTGGTCATTAAGAATGGAAGCTTATCTCCAAGGTAGAAGTTTATATGGTTATGTGGCTGGAGATGAAGTTATGCCAAGTTTCAGGAACAAAAGTCAACCAACACAAGAAGAGCAAGAAAGATTGAGCACATGGTGCTCCAAGGATGCACTTGCAAGGTCTTATCTCCTCAACTCTATCTCAGATTTTTTGTTGCCTCACATTAGAAGTTGTAAGACATCTCAGGAAGTGTGGGATGCACTTGAAGCTTTCTTCTCTTCAAGTACTAAAGCTAGGAAGCATCCACTATGGCTAGATTTCACAACTCTCAAGAAGGCTCCCAAACAAAATGTGACTGACTTTGTCACAAAGCTCAAGGACATAGCAGATTAGTTGGGAAGCATTGGAGAGGTAATAGATGAAGAGAAAAATGTAAGGCAGGTCATCAATGGCTTGAAGGCAAATGACAAGTGGGAAGCATTCACCACAGCTATGGATTTGTACATGGACATACATGTACCTGATTTCAATACACTCATTGGACAACTACTTACTCAAGAGGCAAAGCTTATCAAAAATGGAGAAAGCTCTAAAGGTAATCAATCTTTAGTTTTATACACTGATAAAAGCAAGTCCAAAGATAACAAAGGAAAGGCAAAGAAAGTGGATGATGAAGCAGGTACATATCAAGCTAACTATACAGGTAGAGGAAGACATGGCAGAGGTAGAGGAAGAGGAGGTAGACAAGGCAGGGAAAGATCCCAAGACTCCAACCCATGTTTTACTTGTGGATTAATGCCTTAACATTTTAGGAGTTATTCTTTGTTTTGTTGCAAGAAGATCAATCTGGGTGGAATTGGTCCATTGCGCGTGTTGTAGATCAAGCTTTCTTGGCTAGTCTGAAGGACAAAGGTAAATGGAGCTCCTCCATTGGTAAGTAGAACTTTGCTAGTTTTGCACAATCAAAGAAGGATGATAGAGACGCGAAGAAAACAAAAAAGCAAAAATTATTTTGCAAATACTTTAACGAAAATTATCATATCATAAAGAGTTGTCAAAAACTAGCTCCTAAAGAGGCAAGCAAGAAAGAGGCTAGAATGGTTGTTGCAGAGGCCTCCACACCCGAAACAAAATTTGGTAATCTTGTGCAGAATGAAGAATGGGCATTTACAATTGTTTGTAGTTATGACCCATATTCTTCTTATGAACAATGTATGTCTCTAATAGACTTAGATGTTTGGTACTTTGATAGTGGGACAACCAAACATATTACCTTGCAACGTAGTTTCTTCACTTCACTCGAGCCTGCCCCTACAAGGAATACTATCACATGCACCAAAAAATTTGTGTACCTAAGAACCAACTTAGGGACTTGTGGAGAAAGAGACTATACCTCAATCCCCCTCAAGTGCATATAGTGGGGATTCACGCTTTAATTATCAATCCGATGAGTATCAAAACCTAGCCGAGTGTATGAAGACATGCATTCAAATGACGATCAATGCAAATGAGTTACTCGAAGAGTGCAAACAAGGCAAAGACTAAACCAAACAAGGTTCAACTGTCAGTCATGGTGTCGCGATACTTGGTGAAGCAGCCAATAGTAAATTGAGCTTTTCTCTCAACTTCGAGCTCCAAATATAGCAAATAGCGTATGGATTTCGAAGCTCTCGAGAAGACGCATCCAATGGTGGTATTTTCACTCAATTTTAATGCTTCTACTTCAAGTTATTTGCAAAATACGGAGTCATGGGAATGACCTTCCTACACTTTAGCACTTCCTACACTTCACACACACCTTAACCATAGCAAACAAACGCTTTCATGGATAGAAAACACTTCCTAACACTCTTTCCAAGCAACACACATGCATACAAGCTCACAAAGAAGAAGATACAGAGAGAAGAAGACACAAATTCGAATTTCTGTGCTCTTGATTCTCACAATGGCAAAAAGTCCTTACAAAGAGTCACCAATTGACTTATATACTTGTGCCCTAAAAATGGTCCTTTCACACAAGAGACCGGCACTTTATTCACTAAAAGGTTAATTTCCTACTAATTTACACGGGTAAGCTTCTAATCTTCTTTGGGTATGCATCTGGAGGACTCCTCTAGTGCATTTACATCGGAAAATATATTACAAGAATGGTTATAATACAAAAATTGGGTGTCCAAATCGGAAAAAATTTTGGGGCCCTTCTTTTTCTCTGCCTTGTGCTCTCTTTGCTATGCAACACTCTCCCCCTCTTTGTCTCTGTCGTCCCTTGCTAGGTTTTACTTCTTATCTTTCCTTTGTTGTCCGCACGCATCCCTTGGTCATTTTTGCCTACTGGTTGGACTGGCGTTCCGTTTTAATGGCCCTGTTCTTGATTTTTTCTTTTACATCCTCTCGGCCTGATGCATTTGTACTGCCTGTTCTTTTCTTTTCATCGCCCGCAACCCTTGGTCAGTTCTGCCTGTTTGTTAAACAGGTGTTTGGTTTTGATGGCCTCTTCTTAATTCTTGTTTTACATCCTCTGGGCCTGATGCATTTGTACTGCCTAATAAGTTGGGTTGCCGTGCACGCCACCAGTGGAAGGTATGAGGATGTGATCCTTCAGCCTTCGATCTGGACCTTCCAAAGATCAAGAGGTTGAAGCACCCTCTTGTGGTTTCGAAACCGCTGGATATCTTCTTGCACATCTTCATGGATACTTTCCTGGCCCTGATTCCTCCTTCCACCTACGTGCTTTTTCCTTGATATGTGCCCCTGCGGGGCTCTGTGCAGAGATGGGTGTTGCACCCCTGTAGCGCTTCTTGCAGAGATGTATCTTCTTTCGTTGTCTTCTTCTTTTCTTCTTTTTGCTTGATTCTCCCTCAACACTGCCTCCCTCCTGAACTTTGTTGTCCCCGACAGGCTTTGAGAGTTAACGGGAGTATGTTCTATAGACTTTTTGCTCTGTTTCATTAGGCAGATTGGCTTCATGTATCATTAGCTGATTCCACTATTCTGCGTTTACACCATCATGTGGTGGTCGTCTATGATCGGCGAAGAAGCTTAGATCATATGCCACTAATCTGGCATTCTGGTTGGATGACATCTTTAAAAAGATCTTTGAATCAATTTCAAAAAACCCTGTGAAAAACGCTTCTTCGAACGTTTGCATATAGGTACTTGGCAAAAACATGAGTCTCGAATAATAGGCCATTATGGTAGGGCGGCTAGGCATAATAGACAAATCAAAAACAAGAATGTCTGTTCCCTGATTAATGCCAATGAATTTCAAAAATGTATATGCCGCGTGTTTGAAGACCTTTAACACTGTAAGTAGCATACTGAGTATTTTATTTGTCATTTTGATAGTCAAATCTGGTACTCTTGCATAACTCTGCAGCCAAAATTCGATGGTCTTTACCATATAATCCTCCGTTGGTGGATAGTTATGCGGTGGACTTGGAAGTAGTGGATAGTTTAGCCACTGTGTATTGATTACACCACTCTTTTACATATCCGAAAATTCTCATGCTTCTCTGCGCCGTGGTGTTGGACAAAAAGAAGGATTTACCTGTAATAAATATGGTGCTGCTTGCCAGTGCACCCGTAATGTAGGATGTTTCTCCAAAAAATTTCTTCTCCAAACAGGCTGCACCGCTTCAAATTCTTCTTGAGTATAAGTGAATGTGTCATTTTTGAAGTGCAACTGCTCGTTTGGATTTTTCTGTGTGATCTTTTTGATGTATTGTCTTGTTTTCTCTTTCATCAGTCCGTACAGAATTTTGAACGGCTTCATGATCTTCTCTAAGTCTTTACCTTTAATCTTTGCTTCTTTCATGACGTTGATGACTTCATTTTCAAAATTTTCAGTCAACCGGGACACCAATAGTGCCCATTCCTTCTGACTTATTTCTGTAGCATATGGCATTGGATGATCATCATTATGCTCCGCCATCTGCTCTTTTATTAGAGAATTATAAATCGGGGGAGATAGAGGACGTACCTCTACCTCGTCAGTAGGATTTTCTTTTGTCGACTCTACTGGTGTCCCGATTGGTGCTTTCTCTTTTGCTTGGGTCTCTAATTGTGCTAAGCACTCAGTCTTTTCTTTTACTTCTTGCATTGTTGCTCGTAGTGCTTCCTTGGTAGCTAGTAACTCGTTACCAATTTCCGCTAGCTGATCCATATTTTCACTATAACTTACTGCAAGTTTTCCATGGGCTGTATTCAACTACTTTTTTAGCTCATTTGTTTCGTGAATGTACTTACGTTCCCATTCTTCTCTCAATGCTTGCTCTTGTTTCAGCAAATCTTCATATTTCTCAATTTGAGCTCGTACTTTCTGCTGGTCAATACCTATTGTCTCTTGTTTTTCGATAGGTTGGTCATATAGCAATGACTTCATTAGTTCTTTATTTCGGTTTCATAAAGTGTCATTTTCCTCCATGTACACCTTTAGTTGTGTTTCAAGCAGGTTACTTCTAGCTTTCATTCTCTCTTTGTCGGCCTCGCTAACTTCATGTAATCTTTATAGGTTTGTCAGCTGTGCCTGGAGTTGGTGATGCTGGGTCATCAATATATCACATTGTGTTTTTACTACGAGTAACTCTGTTCCCTTGGCTGCAATCTCTTTTTGGGCCTAGATAAGTTGTGCAGATAGTTGTTCACTCATAATTTTAAACTGATTCTTTTCCCTCATGGCTTTGTCGTAATCTGCATCTGTATCCATCATCTGTTGTTGTGTATCCATGGCCGTTTGGATCATTTGTTTGACAACAGGTTTTAATTGAGTGACATCCACATTCAACCAAGTGATAGGTATACTAGGTTTTGCTCCTGTTGTCACATCTTTCCCTTGTGCCACGTGTAATGTAGTATCATGGGGCTGCCTAATATGAAGTTGGATCCTCGGCTCAGCCTCCATGTGGTCAATCTTGCCTTGAGGTGTATCATCCGGTACCACAATCATAACGGGCTCCTTACTTGGTTGTCAGTCTGATTCCTGGTCTATTGGAGTTTGTATTTCTTGTCTGATAGGTGGCACGACATCTTTACTAGATATTGGAGCTTCCTTGATATTGATCTTGGACGTTTCATTCAATTGAATTACGTGCACTATCCCAGTGGATTCTTCTATGTTCTTTACTTCTGTCTGTTGGTTGTCAGGTGTGACTTCGACTTGATTGATCTCTGTCCAATCCTCATTGTGTGTTTCTGTTTGTATATCTGTATCCAGGGTGTCCTTCTCAGGGCTTGATTTTTCATTAGAGCTTGATTCCTCCAATCCTATTTCTTTGTATCTAGAAGGTACTTGATGAGTTGCTTTATCCTTCTGTTTCTTTTCCTGGCTTGCCTGTCTGTAATGGTGACCTTGAATATTTAAATTTACTTGCCCCTGCATATATTGATGTATTTCTTCCAGGGCTGCAGAGAGATCTCTCTTAGTAATTGGTTGTTGAGTCCCAGGAATCTTTGGCAATGTGTGTGTCCTCTTTGATTGGGGTGTAGCCTAGGCTTCTTCCTCCCTAGGGCGCTTTGTTCCTCTCATAGGTGTCTTTGAGCTGGTTCCTACTTCTTCAACAACGATGACCATTTTCTTTTTCTTTGGAACAGTTGCTGACTTTACATATTTTGCCATCTCAGTTGAGGTGGGCATCAAGTGCAAGCAGTTCTTCATATCCAGTGCCTCATAAATAAGTAGGGTCAGGGCCGAACTACCATTCAAAAATTTTTTCTGACCCCACTTCTTCTTTGCTTCAAATAAGCGTTCTTGGATATATGGAGTCATGTTGACTTGATTTCCAACTTGCCTCATAGCATGTGAGAGCTGTTGCACTACGATCTTTTGAGGTGCTGTATATCTATACATGCTTGGAAAACAAAAGTGTTGGTGCACTAAGCGAACAGCCTCTTTCAATATCAGTTCTATTGATTTCCAAAAAGGATCGCTTTTTCGGATCATGACATTCATCTTTGACATTAGTGTGTCCTTATTGATTCCATCCGAAAGCTCTGTTAATTAGCTCGTGAGTAAATTGAATGGTTTTCCATGCGCCAACTCTATCCAATACTCGTGCCTCAGGAACTGATATCTTATCTACTGCAGGCTGAAGTGTATTCATCACTTGCGTACATCTCCGGAAATCTGGTAGATAAATCGGTAGTCTGAGAAATGCATCCATTCCTGCGTGTGTCTAGACATCCATCATGCGCGGTAATCCTTGTACGATAGTCTTGAAATCTTGCGACATGATAGGGAAGTAGTGATCCCTGTCCATGATTTTGATAGTGGCCATGAAGATGAGATTCGATACTAGTTGGTCATCCAGAAACAATTGGCCTCTTGCTTTCGTTATTGATTCCAATGGAAGGACCTCTTCCTCTTGCATCGCTTCTGAATTAGTAGATGCCATCTGCACTCAATATAGAGTATGAATTAGTGGCAAGATAGTATCAAAAATCCTCCTTCCTTTGTTTTTCATAACATTGGCAGTGCTCCGTGTGATGGTGTCGTCCCTTCCCCATGCGTGTGAGAAAGGTAATACCTGGGATTTTTCATACTTTTAGATATTTTTATGTTTTTGTCTGAAAGAAAAATAGAAAAGTTAGGTCATAGCCGAAGCAGTTATTAATTTTTTATTTCTTTAGATTATGTACAAGTGCTCTCCTATTTCCCAAGAGGAAAACGTGCTTCACTATCCTGAAATAGAAGAACAACGTGCAGAGAAAATCACTACTCCTCCTCTCGCTTCAATGCAAAAAGCTACTTACCATCACATGAATGCCTCAGTTTGATTTGACACTCCCCGGAAACGCGCCAAAAAACGTGTGTACCTAAGAACCAACTTAGGGACTTGTGGAGAAAGAGACTATACCTCAATCCCCCTCAAGTGCATATAGTGGGGATTCACGCTTTAATTATCAATCCGATGAGTATCAAAACCTAGCCGAGTGTATGAAGACATGCATTCAAATGACAATCAATGCAAATGAGTTACTCAAAGAGTGCAAACAAGGCAAAGACTAAACCAAACAAGGTTCAACTGTCAGTCATGGTGTCGCGATACTTGGTGCAGCAGCCAACAGTAAATTGAGCTTTTCTCTCAACTCCAAGCTCCAAATATAGCAAATAGCATATGCGTTTCGAAGCTCTTGAGAAGACGCATCCAATGGATGTATTTTCACTCAATTATGATACTTCTACTTCAAGTTATGAGTAAAATACGGAGTCATAGGAATGACCTTCCTACACTTCAGCACTTCCTACACTTCACACACACCTTAACCACAGCAAACAAACGCTTTCATGGATAGACAACACTTCCTAACACTCTTTCCAAGCAACACACATGCATACAAGATCACAAAGAAGAAGATATAGAGAGAAGAAGACACAAATTCGAATTTCTGTGCTCTTGATTCTCACAATGGCAAAAAGTCCTTACAAAGAGTCACCAATTGACTTATATACTTGTGCCCTAAAAATGGTGCTTTCACACAAGAGACCGGCACTTTATTCACTAAAAGGTTAATTTCCTACTAATTTACACGGGTAAGCGTCTAATCTTGTTTGGGTATGCATCTAGAGGACTCCTCCAGTCAGCATGTAAAAAGTGCATCCTCCATTCTGATTGAGGGGAGGAATATATGTTCTTGTGATTTTAATGCATTTCTGGTTGAGCATTGGATAACACATGAGTGTAGAGTGTTGTATAAACCTCAACAAAATGGAGTTTTTAAATGGAAGAACATATCACTCATGGAGATGGCGAGGTGTATGTCAAGCGCCATACTTTACCACATAGTTTTTGGCTTGAGGCTATTATGTATGCACCATATGTACTTAACAGGTGTCCCACAAAAGAATTGCAGTCTATCACTCCATATGAAGCTTGGCATGGTCCCAAGCCATCTGTTGCTCACCTACATGTTTTTGGTTGTCTGGCATATGCATTAGTGCTTGAACAACAACGTAGGGAATCAGATGATAAAGCAGTTAAATGTATTTTTGTTGTGTATAGTTTTGACAGCAAAGGCTATCATCTGTACCATCCATACACTACACACATTTTGGTTAGCTATGGTGTTGTTTTTGTGGAAGATGTTATTCATTCATTACTTTCATGTACTAAGGAGAAATCGGTTAGCTCCAAAGACATGTATGACACTTTTCCGCCTCTTTTTATAGGTATCCAGTTTAGTGCTGGTCCTAATGAGGTAAGTTTTCAACCTTTATAGGTTTCATGTGATGATGCAAAGCATTCCATTTCTGATGTTGATTTACACGATGCAGATGTTGATGAGAGAGCAATATTGAGGAGGTAAAAACTATGCCAAAATTGTTTGTGTAGACTTTGCATGATAACAAATTAGATGCATCTCTGTCATGTCATCCTCGTTCTGGCTCTCATAGTGCTTGTTCTGCATCAGATTACTATGTTATGGCTGCCTCTAGTCTCTATGATCAGAATGATCCTGTTTCGTTTGATGAAGCACAAAATTCAAAAAAATTGGATGGCTGCTATGCAATTTGAATATGATTCTATAATGAAGAATGGTACCTAGTCTTTATGTGACTTGCCTACTGGCAAGAAGACCATTGGCACTAAGTGGTTATACAAGCTGAAGCATAAGCCTGATGGAACAATTGACAAGTATAAGGCTAGGCTTGTTGCAAAGGGTTATGCTCAAGAAAGAGGCATTGATTCTGATAAGTCCTTTGCTCCTACTTGCCAAATGACTATTGTCTATAGCATCTGCGCACTTGCAGCTCATCATGAGTGGAATGTACATCAATTGGACATTAAAACTGCATTTCTGAATGGTGAATTGCATGAAGACATGTACGTTTTTCAGCCCCATGGGTTTGTGCAAAAAGGGCATGAAAACAAAGTGTGCATGTTGAAAAAGGCATTATATGGTTTGAGGCAAGCACCATGTGCTTGGTATGAAAAGATACATGCCTACCTGCTTGCACATGGTTTTGAGAAGAGTCCAACTGAGAGCACCTTATATGTTAAAGTGTGCAAATGATATGCTTCTGATCATTGTTGTGTATGTTCATGACATGCTCCTCACTGGTCCTCATGAGAAGCATATTGCTGATTTTAAGGCTGATTTGCATGCCTCATTTGAGATGTAAAATTTGGGGCATTTGCGTCATTATTTGGGCATTTAGGTTTTCCAAGTTGATGGCCGAATAGCTTTGTATCAAACCAAATATATTGACACATTATTGGAGCATTTTGGCCTTGAAGACTGCAAACCTATTGCCACTCCTATAGAGACAAGTTTACAATTTAGTCTTCATGGTGTAGGAGATGCATTTGAAGTTGTTCTCTATCAGTAGGCTATTGGATTCTTGATTTGCTTATGCATTACTCCACCACATATTCAATTTGATATCTCATAGATGAGCCGATTTATGCATTGCCTAGGTGATAGCATGTTAGGCCGTTAAGCGCATCTTTCACTACTTGAGTGGTACCCGACTACTTGGATTTTTGTATCCCAAATGGGGATCACTACTACGAGATTTACATGCTTTTCTCTAACTCTAACTCGGCTGGTTGCTATGACACTTGTGTGTCCACCACTGGTTTTTGATTCATGCTTGGTAGCTCATGCATATCTTGGTTGAGCAAGAAGCATTCAGAGTGACTATTGAGTGTGTGTGTGGCTCAAACATTCCTTGTTCACTACATCACTCCAAGGGGGGATTTGTTGATATATTTAGGTAGTCACGTGTTTGAACACACTAAGACCTCTAGGGCACTTTTTTCCCTCTTTAGGAGGTTTTTTCCCCGCGCTTGTATATACATCTATAACCCTAAAGGCTCACTTATCTCTGTACATTCTAGTGGTAATACATTCAGAATTGTGTGTTGTGCTCCAATCTTCTTCTTCTTCCTTGTGTTGTTTGTGTGCTTCTACAGACCTCAAACTCCAACACCAATGCTTGACACATGGGCAATGTATAAACCAACTCATCTGTGAGATAGAAAACTAAATATATGGCCGAGTAATGCATAAGTAAATCAAGCATCCAATAGCTTGCTCATAGAGAAGAGCATCAAATGCATCTCCAACATCATGAAGACTCAACCGTAAACCTATTTCCATAGGAATGGCAATATGTTTGTAGTCTTCAATGCCAAAATGCTTCAACATTGTGTCAATATATTTTGTTTGACACAAAGCTATTCTTCCATCAACTTGCATAAATTGAGTGCCTAAATAATGATGTAGATACCCTGTGTACTCGAGTCAAGAAGACTCAAGGACTTGTGCCAATGAGACTGTACCTCTATTGCAACACAAGTGCGTATAGTGGGAAATTAACACACATCTAAATGTCAATCCGATCAAACGACCTAACCAAGTGTATGAGGACATGTGCACACATAATGGAAAATGAGGTGGTTCAGTTGATATGTATGAGAAAAGACTAATCCACCGCTCAAGCTCACTGAAAAACTGAAAGTGTCTGCCGCGATACCTCTTACAGCAGTTTTTAGAAAATCAAGGATTTCTCCCAGCTCCGAACTTCGAATATAGTCAATACGGTAGATTTTTCGAAGCTCTCGACAAGACGCATCTATTGGAAGTGGTTTCACTCGATTCTGACAACTCTGCTTCAAGTTATGACCAAAATAGTGAATGGCGGGAAACACCCACACTCACACCACAACTCCTACAAGCTCACACACACACCACAGTAGCTCAAAAACAGTGGGGAGGGGTAGACAACAGTCTTATACACACATTCCAAGCATCACACACACATACAAGATCAAAGAGAAGATGGAAATCTGCAAGAAAGAGGCCAATTCGAAATTTTGGAGAGTTCCTTCTTCACAATGGCAAAAAGTCTCTACAAAGAGTCACAAAGTGACTTATATACATGTGCCGTAAGTTTGGTCTTTTCACACAAGAGACTGGCACTTTATTCCAAAAAAGTGAATTTCCTACTAATTTACAAGGGATATTATACAACAAGTTGGGATTATGCATTTAGAGGACTCCTCTATTGCATTTACATGGCTTTGAGGGAATTCTCTAAGACCTCGAAGAAGAAAAATTATGCCCATTAATTTGAAAATTTTGGGGCTCTTCTTTTGTGCTCCTTTGCTCTGCAACACTCTCCCCCTCTTTGTCTCTGTCGTCCCTTGACAGGCTCTACTCCTTGTCTTCAGTTTGTTTAAGAGGCCTGAATTCACGCACCCAGTGGTCGAAGGGGCAACAAGGACTGTCAGACAATTGGTTATCTTATCCGAGGTATGTCCTTTGCTTTTGTTTTGCCCCTTGGTATTTTGTATATCACATATCTGGGTGGTCGTTGTATTCAGTTGGATTGTCATGCACGCCACCAGTGACCTTTGTCTTACTTGTGGTCCTCTGATTTGTCCTGGTTGCACACATGTGACCCTGTGCTATTGTTTTGAGTCTGTTTACTTTCTTTTCACTGCACGCTGTCAGCGGAAGGATTACTACCTACCAATTATTGTCTTGCACTTCTTCATGTATAGTTCCTGGCCCTGGTCCGTCCTTCCTATGAAATGTCCTGGTTCTGATTGATCTTTAATTCCAATTCTCAGGACCTGGATGATTCGCATTGTTGCCTGATGCGTGCCCCTGCGGGGCTTTGGGCAGAGGGTGGGTTTCTGGTGTTATGATCTTCATTCTTTATTGAGTCGTTTTTTACTTTGATCTTCTTCTTCTTCTCTTCTTGCTCGATTCCCCTTCCACACGTCCCTCCTCCTGAACTCTGTCGTCCCCGACAGGCTTTTATGGCGGCGTGTGTAAGTCTGTATCGCTGCTTGCTCTCTTTGGTTTAGTAGATTAGCGTGACATATCATAAATTCCTTCCATTGTGTTGACTTTACCCCATCCTCTGGTGCTTGCCGATGATCCGCAAAAAAACTCGTCTCATAAGCGACCAGATGTGCATTAAGGTTCGAAGTCATTTTTACAAAAATTTCTGAATCTATTTCGAAGAAGCCGGTGAAAAATGCTTCTTCAAAAGTTTGCATATACGTTGATGGCAAAAACATAATTCGAGAATAATATGCCATAAGTGTTAAGCGGCTTGGAATAGTAGATAGATAAAAAATTAGTGCTTTGGATCCTTGCGTAATGCCGATGAAATTAAAAAAAGTATATTTTGTGTGCTGCAAGACTTTGATGATGGTAAGTAGCATGCTGAATATCTTATTTGTCATTTAACTACTAAATCTGGAACTGTAGCATATCTTGCAATCCAAAATTCCATAGTTTTTACCATATATTCCTCAGTCCGTAAGTAATTGTGTGGAGGACTAGGTAACAACGGATAGTTGAGCCACTGATTATTGATATTTCCCTGGCGCTGACCATTCCAAAATTGCATCCAGGCTCTTCTACGGGGTACTGGGCAAAAAGATGGGTTTACCTGAAGCACATAAGGTGATGCTTCCCACTGTACACGCAGTGTAGGATTCTTTTCCAAAAGCTTTCTTCTCCATATAGGATCCGCCTTCTCAAATTCTTCTTGGGTATGCTTGAATGTATCATGTCTGAAGTGGAGATTGTGGTCCGGATCTTTATTTTTCATCGTCGTTATATAGTGTCGTGTTTGTTCTTTAAGTAGTGCATAGGGTACACTGAAAGGCTTCAAAATTTGGTCCACGTTTTTGCTTTCTATCTTAGCTTCCTTCATGACTGTGATGATTTGATCTTCAAATTCAGTCGTAAGTTGGGACACCAGTAGTGCCCTTTCCGGTCGGCTTAATTCTACAATTTCCCGAGTGTTATGTTCAATGTGAACCTCTTGTTCCTCCCTTATCGGTGAATGATGTGAGGGGGTAGAGAGAGGACGTACCTCAGTCTCCACAGTAGCCTCTGCGGATTTTGGAACTACTGGTGTCCCCTCAATGTCCTTGTGTGTTAGTTGATCCTGGAGTTGTTTGATTAGCTCCTTCTTTTGCTTAATTTCTTCTTGGGCCTGTAAAATTGTTTGCTTATTCTTTTGGATTTCTTCTGCCACTATTGCGAGTTGATCCGCATCTTCTTTACATTGCAGCAGGTACTGATTTACAGCTTTCTTCCATTTGGTTCTGAGAGCTGTAGTGTCATCCATGTACCTCTTTTCCCATTCATCAATGGTGAGTTGCTCCTTCTTGAGCTGATCTTCATACTTAGCTATCTTTGTCTGCAATTCTTCGATATCTTTTTCTGGTCTTTCTTGAACATTTATTGGCTGATCATTGAGAAGGGTGGTCATGAGTTCTTTATTTTGATTCCTTAAGTTATCCGCTTCCTACATATATACTTTGATCTGTGATTCCAGTATTTTGCTCCGGGCAGCCATTCGCGCCTTCTCAGTCTCGCTAGCTTCGTATTTTGTCTGTACTTCTTGCAGTTGTGCTTTTAATCTTTCGTTTTCGGTCATTAACTCATTGCACTGCTTTTTGGCTTCTTGGACTTCTTTCTCTTTGTTTCTGAGGTGCTCTCTTTCTAAGTTCAAATGTGCTGAAAGATTCTTACTCTTTTCTTGAAGCTCGTGCTTGTCCTGCATTGCTTGATCATAGTCTTCATCAGCCTCAAGCATCAGTTGTTGTGTGTCTGGTGCGGTTCTGATCATGTCTTGTACTACTGGCTTGAGTTGAGCTATGTCAATATTTAACCATGTCCTAGGTATGCTTGGAGCTGCACCAGATTGCACATCTTTTCCCTGCTCCATGTGGATGGTTTCGTTGTGTGGTTGTCTAATTTGTAATTGTATGTTGTGTGCTTTTTCTTATTGATCCAAATCAATAGCTTTTGTGGTGCTCCCTTGAAATGTGACATCCATGGGGGAGGGTTCTGCCACAACTCTGATTGGTGTGAAGGGTTCTTCGTCTTCTAGTTTCTCTTTCTGAGGCTCTTTCTTTGGTATCTTTATGGACATTTCGCGAGGTGGTGTGGCCTCCTTGATACGAATAGTGAAAGTCTCTTTAAGTTTTATCACATGCGTACCTTCCTGGTCTGCTTCCTGACTTGTGGTGTTCTTATTAGGATGCATAGTGTGGTCATCCATTTTTAGGCCTTTTGCTTCTTCATTGTAGTTAACTTCATTCAATTCTACCCATTGTCCATCATCCTTTGACTCACTTTGGATATCCACTTTTAATAGTGAGTTGTCTGGTTCATCTTGTGCATCCGAGGATGAGCTTGAATTGTCCAACCCTATTTCCCTGTACCGATGGACTTTGGTGAGTTTTCTTTTCGCTTCTGTTTCTTGTTGGGTCTGTTGATAATGGTGGCCTTGCACCGGTAAATTGACTTGTCCTTTCGTATATTGAGGCGTCTCTTCTAGGGCCCTAGTTAAGTCTTCCTTTGTAATCGGCCTTTGCTCTTCAATAGTTTTTTTCGGCAGTACATGTGTCCTTTTCATGGCTGGAGCTTCCTCTTCCACTTGCTTGACTTCCCTTAGTCTCTTTGTGCCTCTCATTTTGGGTTGAGAGCTAGTTTCAGCTTCTTCTACAATCTTGACTCCTCTTTTCTTTTTAGGAACAGTGGCAACTTTGACATATTTCACCAGAGCAGTTGATGATGGCATTTCTTGCAGGTGCTCTCTAATGCCCAAAGCATGATAAATCAAGATAGTTAGAGCCACACTGCCGTTGAGGAACTTCTTATTATTCCATTGCTTTTTTGCCTCGAATAACCTTTCTTGTACGTACAGAGTCAGATTAATCTGATTGCCAATCTGCTTGATGGCATGTGAGAGTAATTGAACGATAATCTTTTGAGGGGCCGTGTACCTATGCATATTCGAAAAGCAGAAGTGTTGGTGAATAAGCCTTACTTCCTCCTCTATGTCTACCCGGTTGATGTCTGTAAATGTCCTGGCATTTGCACCTCGGCTTTCTTCTTTTACCACGGTAGTTCCATCCTTTCCCCATCCAAAGGCTTATTTAATCAAGTCATGCGTAAATTGGATGACTACCCATTCACCTACTTTATCCATCACTCGAGCCTCGGGCACCAAGGGATCATGCAATGTTGGTTGTAGGGTATTCATGACCTGTGTGCATCTTTGAAAGTCGGGCTTATAGATTGGCAGTTCAAAATATTTATGTATGCCCGCTTTCTTCATAGTGTCTACGATAGATGGGAGTTCATGTAGTACTCGAAAATCCTGGGACATGATTAGAAATTGATGATCTGTATCCATAATTTTGATCGTCGCCAGGAAGAGATACTCCACAGCTGGTTGATCTTCTCGAAACCAGTGTCCCTTTGCCTTGGTGATACTCTGGAGTGGACATTCCAATACGTCCTCTTGTACTATTGCTTCAGAATCTTCAGAAGCCATCTGCACTTGTAAGGAAAAGTGCATTAGCTTTGAAGGAAAGCATGAAGCAGTGTAGTGCATTGTAGTGATTATTGTCGTTCCATCACTCCGTTTCCCATGGTTCTATAAGTGAGATCTCTTACCACATCTTTTTATTTCTTATTCTGAAAGAAAAACAAGCGTTAGCATAGCCGAAGCATTTATTTATGTACATAGAATGTCCATTCCTAAGAGAGTTGAAGCTATGATCTAATCTCCATTGGAGAATGTGCACCACTAATTCTATCAGGTACATCCGGTGCTGAATGCATGGCCTTGTAATGTGGCCCTACTATGCATACTTTAGGTGCATCCGTTGCTTCATGAGTGCAATTGGCGTATCCATTGTTTCGATGGTCCATCCCTTGCAGTCGCTTGGGTTTCCAAATCCATTTCATGGGCACTTGAATAGGTCGATTTCTTCCTTTGATTCCTTGGACTTTCTTTGTTTGTTTTGTTTTCTCTAGAGTCCTAGGGACAAAGGTGTTTCCCTTTTTGTTTCTCGGATGACTGTGTTTTGGCTTCTTCACTTGCCTGTTCTGTCGTAATGCTTCCTCCTGAGTGCTTATCTCCAACTTGGTTGCCTGTATTATCTTCTTGGGGATCCATATCTGATGTCGTGCTTTCTGAGCTTCAATCAAGGGCTTGGGGAGCCATACTTGCAAGAGTCCTTTTGGTTTGGACTTTGGTGAAGCTGACTTCTTCATTTCTATTTTCTCCTTATGAGTTGATGTTGACGTCTGCACTTCCTCCTTCTGATCTTTACGTACCCATTGGTATTTGACCATTCCTTGCTGGAAGTATCTGAGTGGGGAATTCCCTATTGGTGGTCTTTTGGCTCGTTGAGAAGCTCCATGAGAGTGGGTTTCCTTAGTGGCTAGCTGTTCCTCAATTGGATGTAGTGATTCTCCTTCTACCTTGGAGATTTCAGGGTTTGAACTTTCTACTTCTTCTAGCTTGGTTCCTGAAATGGTTGGACTGGAATCATGTTTGAGTAGCTTTTCCGTGCATTTCCCTGAACTCTCAATGGTGGTGGGTTGGGATAAGGGCTTATCTCCTAATAGACTAAAAATTTCTTTGTGCCCTATCTTGGCTGAAATGTATCCTTGCGCTAGGTTGATACTGACTTCATTCTCAATGATCCAATCTTGTCCTAGGATCAAATCCTCTATTAAATCCTCGTCTCTGCACACTAATACTCGTTCCATGGAAGGATTTCCTAGGTGGAGAGACACTATCGCTGTTCCAATGCATTCTAGGGTTTGACCTCCAATTCCTCTCGATTGGGCTTTTAGGACTCATAATCATTTGCAGATCTTTTATGACCGTATTACGTATGCAACTAATTCCTGCTCCTGAGTCTATCAATGCATCTATCAATTTGTATTCTGTCTTGCCGATGCCTAGGTTCAGGTAAGGCTGTGACATGTACGACTTCGTAGTGTCCGAGTCATGGACTTGGTAGTTGGCCATTGGGATAGGCTCTTCTCCTTGGAGATAGCATTCATTTCGTTGTCTTATCCATTCTTTCTGTTTCTTAATGTGTTGTAGGGCTTCTTTTTGGGCCTCCTCTCTAATCCATTCTTCCTCTTTCTTCCTATTTTGAGCACCTACTAAACGTGCAAGCATTTGATCCATCAATGGCTCCATGAACCGTTTGACTCTGCATCCACTTATGTAGTTAGGAAGAATATCTCCATCTAGAGTGGCTAGATTAACCGCTCCACTAGTAGAGATTCTATTGATGATCAGAGGTCCATATCCGCGTTTTTGTAACTTCTTGGCATGTTGCTTCAAGATGTATACCAAGACTAAGTCTCCCTCTTTAAGTCCTTTGTCTTTTATATGTGCATCATAATATGCCTTTTGTCTTCTTTTGGCTGCGTAAATTCCTACCACTGCTTGTAACCTAGTTTCATGTAACTTCTCGATTTGGAGGAGTTGTTGGGATAACTCATGTCCGCTCCATTCATACTGTTGGGCTACTCTCAATGTTGGGATTAAAAAATCAATTGGCAAAATTTCATTTTGCCCATACACAAAATTGAATGGGGTAGTTCCAATGGCAGTCTTGTATGCTACTCGAAAGGCCCAAATTGCATGATGCAATTGTTTGTCCCAATCTGACCTCCCATTATTGACAATCTTTGTCAATACAGTACATAACACCTTGTTGGAACTTTCCGCTTGACCATTGGCTTGGGGATGGTATGGGGCTGATTTTTTGTGAATCACTAAAAATTCATTTATTAGGGATTCTATTACTTCATTAAGGAAGTGCGTTCCTCGGTCACTCACAATCTCAATTGGTAATCCGAAACGAGTGAATATATTCTCAAAAAGGAATTTAGCAGTGGTTTGAGCATCGTTTTTTCTCGTAGCTTTTGCTTCTACCCATTTGGTTAAATAATCTGTGGCTACTATGATGTACTCAGCATGTGATCCTTTGGCTGGTGGGTTGATGGGTCCTATGAAGTCGATACCCCATTTGGAAAATGCTCTCGCACACACCATAGGTCTTAATGGCATGTCATCTCTCCGAATTGGGTATTTTGCCCTTTGGCACGTTTCATAGCTTTGTACATAAGTCTCCGCATCCATATGTAGAGTTGGCCACCACAAGCCGACGAAGAGGATCATTTTGATAGTTCTCTCAGCTGAAAAATGACCTCCCACAGCACCTACGTGTGACATCTCTAATATGGGTAGATACTCTCCTTCATGCACGCATAATCACAATTGGTTATCCTTTCCTCTCTTAAACAATTGTTTTCCCATAAGTACGTAATCCTTGCTCATTTCTTCTAGGGATCGTCTTCTAGTTAAACTTATTCCTTCCTCATGCTCTCTGTTCTTTAGGAATTTAACCAATGTTTTACTCCAATTGGGTGCTATAGGTGAAAATGGTATGGACATATGATCCTCTGGGATTGTCTCCTCGCATTCTGCACAATTACTCATGTAGTCATGGACATCCTTGGGCACGTCAGGCCAGTACACTCCTAATCTTTCGAACTCCCAAATGGTTCCATAAGTCCCTTGGTGTGTTCTCCATTTGCTCACGTGTGCTTGCTCAATTAGTTTCTTTTGTTCATCCTCCTCGACACATCTTAGCAACACTCCATTGGGTTCCTTATAGTACACACTTCCAGCAATAATGTGCAAATTTCTTGATTGAAGAATTTCCTTTTTGCTATTCTTATTGATTGAGTGTTGTGGGCCATGGATGAGTATAGGAATTAATTTCTCTGCCCACTTTGGACATACTTCCAGATTGAACAAGTAAGTATCTGGCAGATCATCGGGTACTCCACTTGGCGGTTCTCCGTGGGTTAACCTAGAAAGGTGGTCTACTCTTACATGTGTATTTCCTTTTTTTACTACCACTTTGAAGTCGAACTCCATTAACAGCAAGAACCATCTTACTAATCTGCCCGTGTTACAAGGTTTATTAACTAAGTACAGTAGGGCCTGATGGTCTATGAAGAACTTAAACTTTTTGGCTAACAAATAGTGTCTAAATTTCTTAACTGCATAGACCATTCCTAATCCTTCTCCCTCGATAGTGGTATAATTGCTTTCAGCTTGATTCAGTTGTCTACTTGCATAGGCAATTGGGTGATCTAGCTTTCCTTCATCAGCCGGTTGGGCTAAGATACATCCGATTGCATAATTAGAAGCATCAACATGAATATGAAACGGCTTGTTCCCATTGGGCGTTTTTCAGAATTGGGGCCGTGCTAAGCCTCTTTTTTAATTCGTTGAATGCTTTCTCGCACTCTTCCGTCCAAGTGAATTGAGTTAAGAGACCATACAGGGGTTTGGCTATTATGGAATACATGTGAATAAACCGATGGTAATATCCACAATGTCCCATAAAGGCTTGTACCTCTTTCGCATTCTTTGGTCTAGGAAGCTCTAAGATGACCTTGACCTTTTCCTCATCTGTGGATATTCCATTTCTTGAGACTATGTGTCCTAAGATCTTCCCTTGTCTCACCATGAAGACACACTTTTCTGGGTTTAGGCAGACTCGATACTGGCGGCATTTATTGAATATTTTTCTCAACTCCGGAATGTGATCTCTTCTTTGATTCGAGTATGTACATAGATCATCTACATACACTTCCATGCTCTTTTTCAGGAATTCCTTGAAAACATGACACATCAATCGTTGGAAAGTAGCAGGTGCATTAGTGAGCCCAAAAGGCATCACCCTAAAAGCATAGACTCCCCATTTGGTCGCAAAGGCGGTCTTATGTTGATCCTCAGTAGCAATAGCTACTTGGTTGTATCCGGAGAATCCATCTAAGAAGCTATAGACTTCCTTTTCTGTTACTCTTTCCAATAGATGGTCCGTGATGGGTAATGGATAGCTATCGCGTATGGTGGCTGCATTGACCTTTCTCAAGTTAATGCACACCCTCAATTTTCCATATTTCTTAGGCACCACTACTAAAGGTGATACCCACTCAGTGTGTTCGATCTCATATATGAATCCTGCAGCTAGTAACTTGTCAATTTCTTCCTTAATTTTTGCTGCATACACCTCATTATACGTATAAGGGCATTGTTTCAAGGGTTTTGCATCTGTAGTCATTGGTATTCGATGAGAACAAATATTGGGTTCTACACCCTTAAGATCCTTATATGTCCATGCGAACACGTCTCGATATTCTTGGATCAGCTGTATGAGTTCTTCTTCCTCCTCCTCTGATACATCTTTGCCTATGTAGGTGCATCGCTCTTCTCCGTCTTCCACTGTTACTACATTTTTTTTTGTTTTTTCTTTGTTGTCGTATGCTTCTCCATCTCTAGCCTCTCGTTTAGGCATTTGAATGGCTACCTTTCTCTCTTCTACTTCATATCTTTTAAAATTTTCAGGAACTTCAAACGAATCTGGATCAGGTCCCATTTTACTCATGTCTTCTGCTTGCTTTTGTACCATGGGAGTAGCTTCGATTGCTAAGATCTTGGTAGGTTCCTGTTTCTCTCTATTTTGAATGGTGTCCAGATAGCTTTCTTCGGAATCGAATTCTGGCTCCATTTCTATACTCTCATATTCCTCTTTCCATTCTTTTTCCACGATTTCCCCTTCATCTACTTCTTGAAGGACAACCATATAAAGATTTACATCATAACCTTCCTCATCTATGCACTCGTTCATTGTCAAAACTTCCTCATTCACACACACATCTAAGGTTGCTAGAATTTCCATCCATCCATGCAGTTCAAAGGTCTCATCTGGAAAGATTTGAGGCATGTACCCTCGGTCCTCTACTGGTCGGTAGTTAGGATGTCCTACCGGCCACATTTGCCTTTTACTCTCCTCCTTCTTGGCCTCTTTGCACATCCATAACTGGGCATCCTCGTGCATCCAAGATTGATCGCTTGATCCAGCACTATGCAAGGATAGGTCGTCTTCCTCCTTGTGTATGGGATTCCATTGTAGTGGAGGGACATCTCGATAAGCAAATGTATGCAAGTTTATCTTGGTTGTATTTCCTTGATGTTGTAGGTACAATGAATCTCTTCCCCAGTTTTGCACTACCCATAGTTGTCTCATAAAGGGTCACCCTAATATCATTTCATAGTTGTTAGCTTTTTCAAACTTACAAATGGCTAGTGTGTGTTCAAATTCTACTCCACAGGTGGTTAATTTGATTCTTTCCAATATTCCTAAGGGTTTCTCCACATGCCCGTCTGCTAATTGGAGATTCATGCGTGTGGGTCGTAAGGCAAGTTTCCCCCATTTCTCCCAAATCTCCTTGGTGGTGATTCCTACCCCGGCTCCCGTGTCTAGTATAGCCTTGGTCATGTACCCATTGTAAGTGACAGGCAGACAGGTATTTCCTTCGTCACCTTCACTAAACTCTCCCACTTTATCCACTGGGATTTGTACTTTAGATGTGTTCTCTTTTCCCTTTCCTTCCTTTTCTTGCCCTAATTTTAATTGGCTCGCTAATTGTCTCCATAATTGTGGCTTAAGTTGAAGTAATTCTTCCATGGTCAACTTGCATTGTACTTTCGTTTTCTTGAGTTCCGTTAGATTGTGCGAATTTTTCTTTGAGTTTCTTTTTTCTTTCCCATGTACTGTGGGTGCTCGTATTATTATAGACTCCTTTTCGTATTCTCCCATGTAATTAGGCAATGTTGAAATGCTCAGGGTTTCCTCTCTATTTCTATCGCGTCTTGATACTTCTTCATAGACTTCCTCCAGGTTGGTATTTGGTTGATAAACTTCCACATCTATTTCCTCAAAAGGAGGCTTCGATACCCCATTTTTCTTCCATTGTTCTTCTCGAAGTCTATTCCATAATTCCTTCGGCCATTCTGCCTCTAAGTTCGGTATTATTGACATAGGTTCATCTTGAATTTTCATTTGTTCATCTATGTCTTCCTTCCTTCTAAGTTCTTTACCTTTGGATTGGACACATTCTTCGTATTGATCATCTGTTATCCTAGTCTCAGGCAGAGCTGGGATAGTCTTTTCTAGGGTTGCTTGTGCTACCTCTATAAGTTTCCTACATATCGCTAGTCTTTCCTTTTTGAGCTCCCCTTGTGGGTAAAGTTTTTCATGTTGCCCTATATTCGGCCGAGTCTTAATTCTAGCTTGGTAAGCTTTCAGCCACATGTCTAAGTCGTCTGGTTTTGGGTCAGCTAGAATTGATCCTAATTTCTCTTTCTCTTGGATAAGTGGTGACACCGGAATCTCCTCCCGAATCCTTTGTTCTTTATGTTCCCTTTTGTTTCGGATTTGTTTTTTATTTTTTTGACTCTCATTTTTTGCCCATTTATTTTTGAGTTTTTCTCTTCTTTCCTTCCATTTTTGTGCTTTGTTGTTCTGGGTACTCTCGCGTGGATCCTCAGAATCTTCCACTACCTGAACTTTAGGACTTATAGCTTTATCGCTCTCTCATTCCTATTCTGGTTGTTTCCCTTTTTGTTGCCTTATCTGAGCTCTTGTAATGGCTTTCAATGGCACAGTATATTCCTTATCACTTCCAGATCCTTCTATTACTTCAATTACATTAATAGGTACAGTGTCCCTAGACTTTGGTTGGATTCTTAGGGCAGTCCCTGAAAAGATGTTCCTTTTCGCAATCGTTGCAATATCCTTCCCAAGTCCTAGGTGGTGGTGGATTGTAAGGTTGAGGGAACTCTCTAATAAAATGGTCTCCTCCGCACCTATAACAAGGTCCTCTTGGTACAGGTGGTCTAATGGTTGGTCTCATGGGTGGTTGCGCTTTAGGAGCGATATACATTAGAGTTGCGACCTCAGTGCCATAGCTTGGGTCATAGTTTCCATATCCATAATAAGCCGAATCATAGGTTGGTTTGCAATCTAACATATTGGCTTCATATGGGTAGTAATCTCCTGGTGGCAGCTCATATCCAGGGTTCGCTAATTCCTCATTGATTGTAGATGATGCTGGAACTATGGCTCTCTCCAAATTCTCTTCGGACTAGGCATACTTCACAGGTACTACCTGTTGAGGTTGGGACAGTTGTGGTCCTAGCACCGGTTGTGGTGGTGGATACGGTGCCTGTTCATATGGACTTGATACTCCTGCTGCTGGTGGATAGGGATTGTATCTGGGCATCTCTCGGCCTTGTTCTCTAGGTGGATATCCATATGGTCGATACTGAGGTGGTTGGAATGGTCGTGCCTGTCTATTGAATGGACAATTTTCACTGGTGTGATTAGTGTACTTTTGTTCTATGTGGCAGTACAAAGCATTTCCTGGTTGGTGTTGTCTGTTGTATGGGTATGTTTGATGTGCACCGGTCCCTCCTCACACACACATGTGTGTGGGGTGATCTCCTCCACATAGACTACATCTTCATAGCATAGACTGTTGGTGCATACCAATCACCAATTGAAGGCTTGGAAGATCAAATGATGAAGGAAGAATCAATTCCTAAAGTGTGGAAGAAGATTACAATCAGAGGACAAGAGAAGTGTACACATATGTACATTAGCATAGTCATAGATGACTTAGATCTTTTGTTCAGTAAGAATTATGTACAAATTATCTATAAATACCTTGAGAAAAGTCGGGACATGTATGAGAGCTTATGTGACATTAGTTAGAAGTCAAGAATGAGGGAGATAGAAGTCATAAGATAGAGGAAAGTGAATGTGTGTTAGCTCTCATCACTCAGTTGTATTTTTCTCTGAGTAAATGAAAAATTTTGCGCCCGATGTTTCTGCGTGTTTTCCTTCTACAGTAGATCAATTGTGGAATGCTTTTGTACAAGTCTAAGTTGAGAGTTGCTTGACCTCTGTGCAAAGTTTTAGCTTCCAATTGTAATCAGGCTGAGTGAATTAAGTGAAGGAACATTCATATGTGAAGTGTATTCACAGGTTCCTAAAACAGGCGCATATTTCGAAGTCAATGTTTTGGTCATTTCTCCCAGCACAGTTTAAAGTTTTGCATGAGTGAGGGCTTAATCTTTAAGTTGGAAGATAAGCTACTTATGTCTAGAAGCATTTTGTAAAACGGGTTCTATTCAAGGAGAACCAAGTCTTAAAAGTTACAGGTGTAAAGTCGACTGTTCTGAGTAACAGTTTCTGACATAGGTAACTTGTGAAATCAATTTCTCAAGTTATACTTAATCTTTTGGAGTAATTCAACTTGGAATAGTTGCGCAATCTCTAGGGGATGATTCGTACAAAGTTTCATAAAAAACTTTACAGATTTGATAGGTCAATGTGAATGAACAATGCAGCAGACTTTTCTGTGTGTCATCTTCTTCACAGATTTGTTAATTTCTGATAAGTTAGCAATTGATCCTCTAAATTAGTGAAGTGTTTGACTTACTCTTGGTATAGAGGTGCTCTAATCACAAGAGTAAGTTGTTCTTTTGGAGATTAACATTCTCCATCAGTGGTATCAGAGCAGGAGACATCAATTTTGAAGAAAAGGAGGATTTCGACTGCTGCAGATTCAAGAAATTCAACACTTGAAGGATCAAGAAGTGAAAGCTTGGAGTCAAAGCTTGGGGAGAAGACAAATTGACATCAAGAAAGGCAAAAGGAGTTCAATTCGAAGTAAAGGTATATACATTGTTTGTAAAGCTTGAAGTTTCAATACACAGGTGGATACAAGATGGGAGAAAGCTTGCAGATTGATAAGCTAGATAGGGAGAACTATCCAGCATGGTCCATGAGGAAGGAAGCACACCTCATGAGCAAAGATCTTATATCATTTATTACAGGAGATGAAGAAAAACCAGAATTTGCAGATCCAAGTATTCCTACTAGGGAAGAACTTGCAATGTTGAAGACTTGGATGAGAAAGGATGCTCAAGCAAGGAGTATCATCTACATGGCTGTAAATGATTACCTTCTACCTCACATCAGAGGTTTAGAAAGTGCTACAGATGTTTGGAATGCCTTGGAAGAGCATTTCCAAAATACAACTAAGTCAAGGAAGTCCTCACTATGGGCTGAGTTCACAACTTTCAAGAAGAAGAGCTCACAATCAATTTCAGATTATGTGGCAAGAATGAAAGATATTGCAGATAGCTTGGGAGCAGTGGATGAAGATATTGAAGAAGAAAAGTTGGTAAGACAAATACTTACAGGTCTAAGAGGTGATGAGAAGTGGAAGCCTTTTATCTTGTCCATAGAGTTGTCACTTGATCACTTTACTCCTGACCTTAATCAATTGCTAGGACACATGCTAACCTTTGAGCAGGATCTTAAAGGAGACAATGATAGAAGTACAAGTCAAGCTATGTACTCCAAAGACAAGAAAAAGAATGGCAAGGGAAAGCAATCAAATGATGATGAAGGGAATTCAAATCAAGCCAATTTCACAAAAGGGAAGACAAATTTCAGAGGTAAAGGAAGAGGAGGTAAGAACAAAGATAATGCTAAAGCTTGTTGGATTTGTGGCAGAACAAATCATTTGGCAAATGATTGTTGGTATAATAATCAAAGTGGAGGATACAACAATCAGAGTTATAGTCAAAGAGGTAGAGGAGGCAGAAACCAAAGAGGCAATTTCAGAGGAAGAGGTGGTAGGACATCATATGGTAGAGGAGGTGGAAGAAACTTCCAATCTCAGTCCTACAACAATAATTATTATAATTATGCATCAGATCAGAAGGATGACATGACTCTTATCCTGAATGCAACTCATGAATCAATGGGAGAAGATCAAAGAGTGTTTTATATTGACTCAGGGTGCAGCAATCATCTGAGTGGGAATCTATCCTTGATGACTGATATGGAAGCAAGGATGAATGGACATACAGTTCAAACAGGTGACAATACCAAACATAAAGTGGAGAGCATTGGATCAGTGAAGACAAAGAGTGGAAGTACACTTCTGAGCAAGGTACTTTATGTCCCTACTATTCCTAAAAATTTGATAAGTGTAGGGCAAATTGTGGAGAAAGGATATGAGGTAAGATTTACAAATGATGGTGTCTATGTACAAGATCCAAATCAGGGATATAGAACCATAATTGCAAGTAAAAAGGAAGGAAGATTGTTCACTCTCAAAGTCCAAGGTAATGTGGGACATGCATTGTTTACCTATGGAGGTCAAAAGGTATCTGAATTAGACCTATGGCATAAAAGGCTAGGTCATTTCAATGAGAGAGCTATAAAGGAGATGTCAAAGAATCAGGTGGTGCTTGGATTGCCAAACATTGAAGGGCAACATATGGTGTACAAGTGTGAAGCTTGTCAATTAGGTAAAGCACATAAAAGTTCTTATAACAAATCAGGGTACAAGTATTCAAACATGCTTGAATTGGTTCATACAGATGTATGGGGTCCCTCAAGGGACTATAGCATAAATGGATCCAGATATTATGTGTTGTTTGTTGATGATGCAACCAGGTGGATTACTTTGTATGTAATCAAGGACAAATCAGAAGTCTTCAAGACATTCAAACACTTTCATGCTTATGCAGAAAGGATCACAGGACAAAAGCTAAAGAGGTTAAGATCAGATGGAGGGGGAGAGTATTTCTCAAAAGAGTTTGATGATTATTTGTGGAATGCAGGTATCAAAAGAGAAGTAACTTGCAGGTACTCCCCTCAACAGAATGGAGTAGCAAAAAGGAGGAATAGGACTCTTGTAGAGTTTGCAAGAGCCATGATGAAGGAAAAGAATTGTCCAAATTACTTATGGGCAGAGGCCATTAACACTGCAACATACCTTGTGAATAGGTTGCCTTGCAAAGCTTTGGATGGAGGAACCCCTTATGAAGCATGGTGGGGTAAGAAGCCTAGTCTTGATCATTGTAAAGTATTTGGATGTATTGCATATGCTTATGTTCCTTCACAATTAAGACATAAGCTAGAACCAAAAGCAGAGAAGTATGTGTTTATTGGATATGATGATAGACAAATGGGTTACAGGTTGTGGAGTCCATCCACAAAGCAATTTCTTGTTACTAAAGATGTGACATTTGATGAGCAAAACATGTGGTATACAGGATCACCAAATGAGTATACAGATGTTGAAGTAATTCAAAGGAAAGGAAAGGCAAAGGTAAAAGTTTGTGAAGAAATTGTTGATGAAGTTGACTCTAGATGTAGAGTGCAGGATCATGTAGAAGAAGGGCCAAGATTTGATCCAGAATCAAATGAGGCTGAAACTTCAAGAAGTGCAGAAATCAGGAGATCTACAAGAGAAAGGAAAGAACCTATAAGGTATAGCTATGATACATCTTTCCTAACAACAAAAGATTATGCCTACATTGTGAAAACAGAAGAAGATCCAATTACTTATGAAGAAGCCAAAGGTAAACAGAATTGGGAGAAGGCAATGCAAGAAGAGTATGATGCTCTACTTGAAAATGAAACTTGGGAATTAGTACCAAGACCAAAGAATCAGAAAGTCATTGGATGCAAGTGGGTATATAAAACAAAGAGGTTTGCAGATGGTAAGGTGTCTAGATATAAGGCTAGACTTGTGGTTAAAGGTTATGCCCAAACTTATGGGATAGATTATGATGAAACCTTTAGTCCTGTTGCTAAGATGTCTACAATTAGGACATTGATTGCTATTGCTACTTGCAAGGGATGGAAATTATCACAATTGGATGTGAAGAATGCATTTCTTAATGGTTACATTGCAGATGAAGTATATATGGAGCAACCAGAAGGCTTTATGGAATCAATTGGATCAGATTATGTGTGTAAGCTCAAGAGAGCTTTATATGGGTTGAAGCAAGCCCCAAGAGCTTGGAATTACAGATTGGTCAAGTTCTTGAATGAATGTGGGTTTCAAGCATCAAAGGCAGATAGTAGCTTGCTAGTGAAGGCAAGTGAAAATGGATATATTTACATGTGCATTTATGTTGATGATATTATTGTTACAGGAACAGATGCTCAAGGAATCAATGAACTCAAGAAGCAAATAGAGAAGGAGTTTAAGATAAGTGATTTGGGAAACTTATCTTATTTTCTAGGAATGCAGATTGTGTATACTCAACATGGAGTATATGTTTCACAAGAGAGATACTTGAAGAATCTTCTAGCCAAGTTTAACATGGAAGATTGCAGGACCTCAACTACACCATTGGAGGTAAATCATAAATTAAGCAGGTATGGAGGTGAAGAGTTCAATGACATGAAGAAATATCAGAGTTTGGTAGCTAGTCTAATCTATGCTACCTTGACAAGGCCAGATCTATCATATGCAGTAGGTGTGTTGTCACAATTCATGCATTGTCCAAAGAAGACTCATTGGATTGCAGCCCAAAGGGTACTCAGATATATCAAGGGAACCCTAAGTGAAGGTTTGTATTATGGTTTCACTTCTGACACAAGAATCAAAGTGTTTAGTGATGCAGATTGGGCAGGTGACTCAGATGATAGAAGGTCTACTCATGGATATCTATGTTATGTTGGAGACAAGTTAGTGTCTTGGTGTTCAAAGAAGCAACATACAGTTGCTTTATCATCCACAGAAGCTGAGTATAAGGGAATGGTAGAAGCTGCAAAAGAAGTCATATGGTTGAAGACATTGATGAAAAGTTTTGAGTTTGATCATAGTACTCCAATAATTTTTGGAGACAATATGAGTTCTTTGTATTTGGCAGCTAACCCTGTTTTCCATGCCAGGACTAAGCATATAGAGATTCAGTATAATTTCTTGAGGGAAAAGGTACTTGATAAAGAGATTGAAGTGATGTACACTCCAACAAAAGAACAGGTGGCAGATATGATGACAAAGAGTTTGGATGGACCTAAGTTACAAAGGTTCAAAGACATGGCAAGTATAAAGAAGACAGAGAAAACCTCAATTGATGATTGAGGGGGAGCTGTTGGTGCATACCAATCACCAATTGAAGGCTTGGAAGATCAAATGATGAAGGAAGAATCAATTCCTAAAGTGTGGAAGAAGATTACAATCAGAGGACAAGAGAAGTGTACACATATGTACATTAGCATAGTCATAGATGACTTAGATCTTTTGTTCAGTAAGAATTATGTACAAATTATCTATAAATACCTTGAGAAAAGTCGGGACATGTATGAGAGCTTATGTGACATTAGTTAGAAGTCAAGAATGAGGGAGATAGAAGTCATAAGATAGAGGAAAGTGAATGTGTGTTAGCTCTCATCACTCAGTTGTATTTTTCTCTGAGTAAATGAAAAATTTTGCGCCCGATGTTTCTGCGTGTTTTCCTTCTACAGTAGATCAATTGTGGAATGCTTTTGTACAAGTCTAAGTTGAGAGTTGCTTGACCTCTGTGCAAAGTTTTAGCTTCCAATTGTAATCAGGCTGAGTGAATTAAGTGAAGGAACATTCATATGTGAAGTGTATTCACAGGTTCCTAAAACAGGCGCATATTTCGAAGTCAATGTTTTGGTCATTTCTCCCAGCACAGTTTAAAGTTTTGCATGAGTGAGGGCTTAATCTTTAAGTTGGAAGATAAGCTACTTATGTCTAGAAGCATTTTGTAAAACGGGTTCTATTCAAGGAGAACCAAGTCTTAAAAGTTACAGGTGTAAAGTCGACTGTTCTGAGTAACAGTTTCTGACATAGGTAACTTGTGAAATCAATTTCTCAAGTTATACTTAATCTTTTGGAGTAATTCAACTTGGAATAGTTGCGCAATCTCTAGGAGATGATTCGTACAAAGTTTCATCAAAAACTTTACAGATTTGATAGGTCAATGTGAATGAACAATGCAGCAGACTTTTCTGTGTGTCATCTTCTTCACAGATTTGTTAATTTCTGATAAGTTAGCAATTGATCCTCTAAATTAGTGAAGTGTTTGACTTACTCTTGGTATAGAGGTGCTCTAATCACAAGAGTAAGTTGTTCTTTTGGAGATTAACATTCTCCATCATAGACACTCTTTGTGCTGGGTGTTGGTAAGTTCTTTGTCCCTAGAGTCCTAGTTTTTTTGCTAATAGTTCCGCTAATTCCTCCATATTACTGGAGTTGGAAGTAATGGTACTTTGCGAGTCTTCTGATTTAGTGGAGCTGGGTGTACTCTTGAGGTCCTCAGCTATGCTATCTTCCAGATCAATGCATTCCTGAAGACATTCACTCAGGGTTTGTAACCTCTTCACGTAAACTAAGGTTCTCAAGGTTCCATTCATGAGTCCATCCAAAAATAATGAAATCATTTTTTGATGTGTGGGTCTCTCAGCAACAATGCACCTATCCACATACTGATTGAATCTCATAGCTGCTGTTTTCACTGTTTCATTAGGGTTCTCTTTAAAACTATGGATTAAAGATGCGGAATTGTGTTTAATCCCTCTCTTCGTGAATTCCCCAATGACTTCTTGAAAGAATTGTTCCATGTTTCCAAATCGATTAGGGTCTAATGGCTGGAACCAAGTTAGAGCCGTCCCTGTGAGGGTGAGTCCAAAAGACTCATACTGCACAAAGAAGTGATCTACTTGTTCTGCCCTTAGAACCTGTTTAAACTCAGCAATGTGATCGTAGGGTTCTCCCAATCCATCATAATGATTTCTTACACACTTGGCCACTTGGATAGGTCTCAGTCTTCTCATTGGTTCAGGCGGTCTCGGCATTACAGGGAAGACAAGGAGTGCTGGTCTAACTGGGGGCATTCTCGGTTGTCCTCCTACTGGTGGTCGTGGTCTTACGGGTGGTCGGTACTGATTACCTACCCTTGTGTGGGCCTGATTGTGTGTTTGCACTCCTGGAGTTGCAAATTGCACATGAGTACGGTTTGGCACACTTCGTTGGCTGGTCTGTCCTGACGTGGTGTGTTCTGTCTCTTGTTGATTTCCAAAAGGGTTCTGCAAAGTAGTTGCCTGATCTCTCTGAGGGAATACAGGCACACCCATGTATCTCAATCGAGCCCTATCCAAGGCACTAACAACCCAATATCTCCTCCGATTTTTGTCCAAGAATGTGAGTCTAGTTTCATCTTCTGGATCCTTCAGCTCATAAAATGTCACGGGGCTTTCTTCTCTCCCCAGAGCAGGTAAGTCTGTTTGAAGCAATAAGTCCGATCCATGGATCATATAGACTTCCAATAAGTAGTCATCTTGAGGTATCAAGTCTCCTCTCAAGACTCCAGTTACTTGGGATCTTCCTCTAGGGGTAGTTACCAGCTCCTCAGGGTTTGTTCTTCCGGAGTTTTTTGGTTCCACTAACTCTCCCCTTTCATTGATCATCTCAGGAAATTCAGTTACGATGTAGATGTGACCAATTTTATCTATGTATGCTCCTCCCTCGTACTTGATAGTAGGTCGGGGCACGATCACGGCATTCATGGAAGTTACCATCCTAGCCACAGATCTGTTTAAGCCATCCAGGTAGATGGGGATCTCCTAGGCATTGGTAGACACATACTGCAAGGAAGTACGGTAATCTCCCTCAACAGTAGTCATGAAATTTCTACTTGGAGTTGGACCCTGCATGTGTTCCGAAGCCATGGGTATTTCCTCCTCTGAGTCATTAGAGGTATCTGAATAGGCAAAGTGGTGACTAACCGGGGCAGCACTTCCCACAGAAGATATGACACTTCTTCGGCTACTTAGCACTCTCCCTGACCTCAAGTTCATTCACCCTCCTAAGACTGTCTAAGTCTCTGAGACTCTCCTTGAGTGGCTCTTCCAATGCCTCAAGTTACCTGACAAAATGCTTCAACCACACTGGACAATACCACTTCCAGGTGATACTGCACTGGGCGATACCGATCGGGCCACGATACGATACTTGTAATCTACATGATACGATACTTGTTGTAGCAGGCGATACGATACTAAACTATTGCCACGATACGATACCAACAATCCTCGCGATACGATACCTGAGCACTGAGACGATACGATATTGATTTTGGTCACGATACGATACCACCTCTTTTGCACGATACGATACTAGAAGCCCTGCAATACGATACTGGAAGCCCTGCGATACGATACCAGACTGCTCACACGATACGATACTAGAATATACACCGATACGATACCAACTTGGTATCGCGATACGACTCCCGACAATGAGACGATACGATACCACAACAAGGGGCGATATGATACCACCGACTTGCACGATATGATACTAGTATGATATCGCGATACTACACTAGGAAGTGGGCGATACGATACTTCAGGGATTAGCGATACGATACCAAGTTTAGTGGACGATACGATACCACACTAGGCAACGATACGATACTACTGGGTAAAGTGTGATCGCGATACCAACTTGGCGATACGATACCAAAGTGGTATTGCAATACCAAGACTGGTACCCGACGATACGATTCGGCGAGTATCACGATACAAGGGAATTTTGGTATCGCGATACCAAAACTCAACCGATCTCGATACTCAAGCCAAAATACCTCACAAATCAAAAAATTTAGCACCCCCTGGCTCTTTTCACACACCTCTTCACTCCGAACCCACTGTCCCCCTCACTGAAGCTCAAAAATCAATTGTCTTCCCCCCCCCCCCCCCCCGCGATACCGCGGATGCATTTAATCACGCGTTTGTGCACTTTTAGTGTGTTTTTGTTCAAAATACTTTGTGGAATCTTACCTTAGTAATGTCTAGCTTGCATCTTGAGCTCAAGTTCTAGCTTTAAAAGTATGAATTGCACGATACTTCACACGCAATACCGGTCGCTGCTCGCAGGTGATACCAGAACACAGTGAAGTGTCAAATGAGTCAAATTTTTTGGTTTTTATACTTTTTGTGATAGAAACTGAACATTACTAATTTTGGGCAAATTTTTGGGCTTTTTTTAGTGGTCTTGGCCTACTCCTACTTCACTTCTCTTCACTTCTCCTCTCCTTCTCACCTAACCCTAACTCCTCCTTCTCTCCCTTCCTACTAACCCTAAACCTAAAAACTCATTACACACACCTTGGGGATGTGAAGTAACAAGTGCTGAAGTGATTGACTTCTTGCCACGGAAGGAATTCACTTCTACAAGTATGATTCTATCACTCTCGATCTATAACCATCACGAAGGAACCTTGGCTGAGTGCTCCCCGGCAACTGTGCCAAAAACGTGTGTACTCGAGTCAAGAAGACTCAAGGACTTGTGCCAATTAGACTGTACCTCTATTGCAACACAAGTGCGTATAGTGGGAAATTAACACACATCTAAATTTCAATCCGATCGAACGACCTAACCAAGTGTATGAGGACATGTGCACACATGATGGAAAATGAAGTGGTTCAGTTGATATGTATGAGAAAAGACTAATCCACCTCTCAAGCTCACTGAAAAACTGAAAGTGTCTACCGTGATACCTCTTACAACAATTTTCAGAAAATCAAGGATTTCTCCCAGCTCCGAACTCCAAATATAGTCAATAGGTACTCGTTTCGAAGCTCTCGACAAGACGCATCTAATAGAAGTGGCTTCACTTGATTCTGACAACTTTGCTTCAAGTTATGACCAAAATAGTGAATGGTAGGAAACACCCACACTCACACCACAACTCCTACAAGCTCACACACACACCACAGTAGCTCAAAAACAGTGGGGAGGGGTAGGCAACAGTTTTACACACACATTCCAAGCATCACACACACATACAAGATCAAAGAGAAGATGGAAATCTGCAAGAAAGAGGCCAATTCGAAATTTTGGAGAGCTCCTTCTTCACAATGGCACAAAGTCTCTACAAAGAGTCACAAAGTGACTTATATACATGTGCCCTAAGTTTGGTCTTTTCACACAAGAGACCGGCACTTTATTCCAAAAAAGTGAATTTCCTACTAATTTACAAGGGATATTATACAACAAGTTGGGATTATGCATTTAGAGGACTCCTCTATTGCATTTACATGGCTTTGAGGGAATTCTCTAAGATCTCGAAGAAGAAAAATTATGCCCATTAATTTGAAAATTTTGGGGCTCTTCTCTTGTGCTCTTTTGCTCTGCAACATACCCCAAATCTGAGATCTCAAATGAGGCATGCAAATCAACATTGAAATCAGCAATATGCTTCTCATGAGGACTAGTAAGTAGCATTTCATCAACATAGACAACAATGATCACAAGCACATCATTTGCACACTCATCATATAAGGTGCTCTTAGTTGGATTGTTCTGAAAACCATGTGCAATCAGGTAGGTATGTATCTTTTCATACCGAGCATGTGGTGCTTGCTTCAAAACATATAATTCCTTTTTCAACTTGCACACTTTGTTTTCATGCCCTTTCTACAAAAAAAACCATGAGGATGAAAAATATACACTTCTTCATGCAAGTCACCATTTAGAAATGTAATTTTAATGCCCAACTGATGTACCTTCCAACCATGATGAGCTGCAAGTGCATAGATGCTATGAAGAGTAGTCATTCGGCTTGTAGGAGCAAAGGTCTCATCAAAATCATTGCCTCTTTCTTGAGCATAACCTTGCAACAAGCCTAACCTTATACTTGTCAACTGTTCTATTTGGCTTACACTTCAGCTTGTATACCCACTTAGTGCCAATGGCCTTCTATCAGGATAGCACAATGGTAAGTACCAACGTGAGGAGATTCACCTCATAAATGTCAATCTGCGGAGACTTAAGGTCTGGTATGAAGACCGTGAGCAATTGGAGGCACAAGCACGTGAGTGAAAGCACACAAGCATGCACACACATACACACACACACATGCGCACAAGGCAAGAGCAAAGAGTGGAACAATGGAAGGTCTTTGATTACAAAAGAAATCTCTTACAAGAGCTCGAATCTCTAACAAGATGACCTCAAAAATGAGCTCTGTAGCTCCTTTTATAGTTTTTCACTAGCTTTTGGCCCTGTCCAGACCTAGTGTCCGACCTACTAACAAATTAGGTTTGAGGGCTTATTTAAAGGCCAAAACGAAGTCTAAAAATTGTGCAAATTGATACGATAATATTTCTAATACTCCTCAAGCTCAAAAACTCCTTGGTTTGAACAAAAACAGGTTGTAAAAATGTGAAATGGTATTTACAATGGTTTTTAGTGATGAAAATCATTATTTTCATATGGATTTCTTTGGAAATTATGACATGTGCTTCTTGGAGTTCCGTATATGCTCCTTCTTCTTGTGTGTCCACTTCTCTAACAGGTTCTCACACCTTCTGCTTGACCTTGGGTGCCAACACTCCCCCCCTCTTGAGTCTGTCTTCCCTGACAAACCCTTGTTAGTGTGTTTGCTCCATGTAGTACTTGAGAGGTAGTGTCCATGTAGTAGGGTCTATTGTCCTGTTCTTCATTTTTTCTCTACTATCCTTTGCCAGTTGTAGTCCCTTTGTATGTACTTCTTCCTTGTATTCCAACTTGATGGTGTCTTTATGAGCTTTCAAAAATTGTGAGCTGCTCAAAAGAGCTTGTCAATGTTGATTGTGAGTAGCCCTCAACGGCGGATTGCTTCCTTTCTCTTGCTGTTGTATGGATGCTTAGGACCTTGTAATAGGGCCCTACGCATGAGTACTTAGGGAATGCATTGAAAGAAGTATGGTGCAATGAATTGGGTCTTGAGCTAATTACTCAAGGGTATGCTGACAAAGAGGGTTGGTTATGGTGTTGCCCAAGTAGGAAATTCTTACCATGGTGAAAGGTGCGTCGATGTTCATATCTTTGTCTTGTACTCCAAACATGGTTGTTGACCATTGACTTCTCTTTTGTAGTTGATAGATGTCCTTGTTGATCGTTCATTGATGCGATTCTTTGAGCACATATTTTTATCTTTTTTCTTTCTTTCTTTTGTTCTTTTAACCATCTTCCTGCCAATTGCACTATTTCCTAGGGTATCTTCTTAAAGTTGTTGATCAAGGATGATGTGTTATGCTTGATGCCACTCTTGCAAAATTATACAATGAATTCTTCTAGCAGTTGACCTATCTCTCAATATTTGTGACTATTCTAGGGTTGAAACCAAGCTAAGGTAGTACCCTTAAGAGTCAAACCAAATTCCTTGAACTGTGTGAACAAGTCCTCGACCTGTTCAGCTCTTAACACTTGTTTGAACTCAGCCACATGTTCATAAGGATCTCTTGACCCATCAAAATAGTTCTTCATTGCCTTAACCACTTGAGAGGGTCTAAGGGTTCTTGGGTGCTCTCACACTCTAGGAAATGGAAAATCATGTTCATCTCTTTGATGCCTATGTGCTTGATGTCTCTCTCTCTTTCAGGTCCTTCACCTTCAAGTCCTGATTTGTCTCTACCTAGAGTCTATGTGAAGCTTACCTCAGGTCTCTCTCTAGTTCTTTCCCTCAGGGTTTCATGAGCCTTGGATGGTCTTGATTCTTGGAGGCCATGGGAAACATTAGATCTTGGTGGGGGAAAAATTGATTCGCCCTACGAAGTGTATGCATGCCTATCATGGTCTGATACCAAGAACATTCTCTTTGATGTATTATCCAGATAGACAATGTGTCCTAGTGTCTCAAGATCTTTGACCTCGTAGATGGTGACTATTGGGCTATGTTGATCTGGCTTAAATCTCCAAAATGCTTCCTCCATTTCTCTATTCAAGAATAGTTCTATGCTTTTGTTGTCTCGAGAGATCCAACCTGGAGTGACCACCCTGGCCAAGACTGATTTACCTCCAGGAGTCTTAGGTTCTCATCCTAAATCTCCTTGCTCTAGGTCTCCTATCTCATTCTCAGGAATGATATTTCCAAAATCGTTTGTTCTATCATTCACTCAGCTTAGATGACCTAATGCTTTGTCTATCCTTGCCTAGGTGTCTACTAGATCTTAGGTTCATAAGCTTTCTTTTCTAGTCCCAATTTTCCTTTGTAATGCTCGAAATCCTTTGGAACCCCTTGGCTTCCTAATCCCACTTGAGGGTCAACTTCAAATTAGTATATCTAAAACTCCCCATATTAGTTTTATCGTATGAACCCAAAATCACAACAAATGGATTTCGTATGAGAAATTTATGCGAGTTCAGGGTTCTGGGGGTTAAAACAGGCAAATAGGATCTCCGTGGGATTACTTCAAAACAGACGATACACGATACTTAGGAGGTATCCACGATACTTGAGAGCAAATGATACACGATACATGATACCTACTCATCCATGACACGATACTTGTCTTTGGGTGATACACAATACTTGATGAGTATCGGGATGATACACGATACCAAGGTTAGACGATACACAATATCAACTTCCCGTGACATGATACTACTAGGCTCACGATACACGATACTTCTGAAGTATCAGGATACTCTATCAGGAAATATATGATACCATATTTTTTACAATACGATACTTGGCTTGAGGACGATACATGATACTTGCACTCAAACGATATGATACTTGGATCAGCCATGATACAGGATATCAGTCCTGACAATATGATACCGACCTCCATGATACACGATACTTGGGAAGTATCGTGATACACGACTAGGGGATACATGATACTTGAGCACTAATGATACATGATACTAGACGGGCGCGATACACGATACTTGTAAAGTATCGCAATACACGACTAGGTGATACAAGATACTTGAGCACTCACGATACACGATACTAGAGGGTCATGATACACAATACTTTGGAAAGATCCCGATACTCACCAACAATACACAATACACGTGAGGTATCATAATACATGAGGAGATGATACACGATACTCGACAAGTATCCTGATACACGATAGTTCTGGTATCGTGATACCTGAACTCAATCGGATGCAATACTTGGAGTTTTTGAAGTCCAAATTCAAAATTTTTTAGGAAATATGTGTACCTTGTGTCCTCCTTGTTACTCTTATGTGCCTATAGATGCAAAATAAGTATGCAATCTCATGATACCACCAAGATGATACCTATCACAGGTCCTTTCATCCCGCATGATACTTCACTCAGTTTCTTGAGGTTTTTAGGGTGTGGAGCTTCTCTTTAGCAGTATTTCAGCATTGAACTCTGTCTATATGCCTTGCTCACAACCATGAATGAAGAGAAAGAGGCAAAAATAGGGAATGTACACTCAAAAAGCGAAACAATCTGAGAAGATGAAGATGGGAGAAGGTGATGATGATGACGATGATGAAGATGGAGAAGAACTCTGAAACTGAACTGAAAATGACCTTTTTTTTTACCTTCCAACGTTGCTACTCTACATCTTACTATCACACACTTTTCCTCCAAGCTCTCTCCCTGGCAACCATGCCAAATTTGGTGTCACTCTAGCACAAAGGTAAGTATCAACATGAGGAGATTCACCTCATAAATGTCAATCCACGGAGACTTGAGGACTAGTATGAAGACTCTAAGCAAGTAGAGGCACAAGTGCGTGAGTGAAACCACACAAGCATGCACACACATACACACAGACATGCACACAAGAAAAGAGCAAAGAGTGGAACAATGAAGGTCTTTGATTACATACAAAGTCTCTTACAAGAGCTCAAATCTCTAACAAGCTGACCCCAAAAATGAGCTCTATAGCTCCTTTTATAGTTTTCACTAGCTTATGGCCCTGTCCAAACCTAGTGTCTGGCCTAATTAAAAATTAGGTTCCAGGGCTTATTTGAAGGCTCAAACGGAATTTAAAAATTATGAAAATTGTTAGAATGATACTTACAATACTCTTCAAGATCGAGGACTCCTTGGCTTGAACAAAATTGAATTGTAAAAATGTGAAATGGTATTTACAATGGTTTTTAGTGATGAAAATCACTATTTTCATAGGGATTTCTTTGCAAAATTTCACATGTGCTTCTTGGAGTTCCCTATATGATATTTCTTCTTGTGTTTCCACTTCTCCGACGCATTCTCACACCTTTTTCTTGACCTTGAGTGCCAAAAACTTCTTACTAGGATGCAAGTCAGATAAAGATTAGGTACCATTTTTCATAATAACATCATATTGTGATTGCATAGTAGCCATTCAATTTTCAGAATTTTGTGCTTCATCAAACGAAATAGGCTCATTCTCATCATAAAGACAAGAGGCAGCCATATCATAGCAATCTGATGCAAAAAAGCACTACGAGAGCCAAAACAAGTAGGATATGACAAAGGTGCATCTAATTTGCTATCTCGTAAAGTCTGCACCAACCATTTTGTCATACTTTTTGCCTTCATGATATTAGCTCTTAGATCAACAATTGCATCATGTAAATCTCCATCAGAAACGGAATGATATGCATCATCACATGAAACCTGTAAAGGCTAAGAAATTCCTTCATTTGGACCTGCACTAGATTGTCCACCTGTAAAAAGAGGCAACAAAGTGTCATACATATCTTTGGAGCTTATTGATGTCTCTGTAGTACATGAAAGTAATGGTTGAATAGCCTCTTCCACAAAAACAACATCACGGCTAGCCAAATTGCATTTATTCTATGGATGATATAGATGATAGCCTTTTCTTTCAGAATAGTACCCAACAAAAACACATTTCACTACTTTATCATCCAATTTCCTCCATTGTTGTTCAGGCACTAATGCATATGCCAAACAACCAAAGACATGTAGGTGACCAACAAATCGCTTGCGACCATGCCAAGACTCATATGTAATGATAGACTACAATGCTTTAGTGGGACACCTATCAAGTACATATTGTGCTCACTTGACAGCCTCAAGCCAAAAACCATGTGGTAAAGCCTGATGCTTGACCATACACCTCACCATCTCCATGAGTGGCCTATTCTTCCTTTTAGCAACTCCATTTTTTTGAGGTGTATATGGCACTCTTCATTGATGTTTTATTGCACCTTCAGTCAAAAATGCATTAAAGTTAGAAGACATATATTCTCCCTCTCGATCAGAACACAAGGTGCCCATTTTACATGCTGACATATTTTTAGTTAAAATAAAAAAATGTTTGAAGCACATAAACACTTGAGACTTTTCTTTTAGTGGATACACCCATGCATGCCTGGAACACAAAGTAAAGGTAGTTCCCAAAAGAAGGTGTTTGCATAGGATCACAAACATCATTGTGAACAATGTGAAATTTCTAAGTAGCTAAAACTAAACCATCTTTTGGGAAGGAGGAATGTTGCATTTTGCCCAAAATATAGCCTTCATAGACATGTTCACCAAGTGCCTCAAGTTTGGGTAGAGAGGACACCATTTCAGATTTCTGTAGGCATGATAAACTAGCAAAATTTAGATGACCAAAGCATGCATGGCAAAGCATTTCATCTAACATAATCTGAGAATCTTGAATTGCACATGCTGAATCATTCACAAATTTTGCATAATCTATGAGCTTATACAACCCACCACATAAAATACCACAAGCAATAATGACATCGCCATATTAGAGATCATGAGTACATCTATCATCAACAAATTTCACAACCAAGCCAATCTTGTATAATGTTGAAACAGATAACATAATTTTCTTGATCCTTGGCACAAATAAAGCATCCAATAATGTAAAATAACTACCATCAGCAATACTTAGAATGATCTTCACAACTCCCATAATAGGATAAGAGGACTTGTTGGTGCATGTGATAGTATTTCGTGTAGGGGCAAGCTCAAGTGAAGTGAAGAAACTATGTTGCAAGGTAATCTCAACATGCATTGGACTAGGGGGTTAATCCCATCTTGTCCACTTTCATCCCATGATCTCTTGATCTTTGATCTCCTTTGTTAGTATGCATGCTTTCCACTCTTCAAGAACTTTGTTTCTTATCATCCTATGGTGTTTTACAAAGTTCGGACTCCTTCACCTAGAGGTGGAAGCGCTCACCCTCATGCTCTATTGGGGTCTATGGAGTTTTCAATGTCTTGGTTTTGTAATTACCCCTATTGGAATAGTGTCCAAAAACATCATTGGATGTTGCTTTTAGGCATTGATGGACTTTATACTTTGTTGGGGTGCATAGTCAAAGATGGTGGACCTCACATGGTCTCATAACCCTATGGTAATATGCTAATTATATGAGCTGATTGTTTTTATTTAAGGTCCATGCTTTCTTGGTCTACTATGGAGCCTTGACATTGGGTTTTGTGACTTTCCATACTCATGGGATTGTGTCCAAAAATAGAACCAAGATGTTTTCAGAGGTTGGGGAATTCATTGACTCATGGGGGGAGGGGCGAAGAGCCAATCATATCCATGTGCATTTATGATACTTTTTGGTAATTTGAGTACCTTGGATGCAATAAATATTTCCTTCTAAACTCTCATGTTTTTCTTTGCATCTACATTTTGTTTTGTCACATGACATTGATGAATTGTACATCAATGCTTATTTTTCACTTCTCATGTTATCTTAGCAGTCCATCATATTTTTATAACTAATTTTTCATATGTGTAGGTTCCTTTTCACAAAGCTGCTCTTTCATTTTGGAGCTTGTCTTGAATTGTTGTGTCTTTGTTATGTAGGCTTTTTCCAGGATTTCCACTCTTGAGTGGTTTCAAGGACTACCCCCCTTGGGATTGTGTTAAGAACCACATGAGATCTTCTCCAAAAGAGAGATATTTTTGGATGCTCCTAAACTACAGTCGCACTCATTTTCTCCTACCTTTCTAAAGGATGGCAAAGACTAGGAGGGGATAGTGTTGGCAAGACCCTTGGAGCTATGGAAACTTGGGGGATTGAAGGCTTAGGCAATGGTCTCAAATTCTTGACACTTTTGTATAAGTTCTTCATAGGAACTTGCTCTTATTTCCTTTTATATGTAAACTCAAAAAATCCCACCCTTAGAATAAACTCACTTCTTTTTAGGAAAACTCTTTCTTTTTTATCTTGTAGATATTAGTCTTTCTCAAAGTAGCATGTATCCTTATTTTTTAATCTTGTGGACTTCCTTTTGATTTGATTCATATATTTAGGATACCTTTGGAATCGAGCCAATGTGTTGTTTCTTTTCTATTTGACCACATGTCTTCTCGGAAATCCCTCCTCTCTTTTTCTATAAAAGGGGAGATACTTCGTATATTTGAGGTCCCTTGGACATGGACTTGTGGCCACCATACTAATGGAATGAAGTTTCATTTGCTATTCATTTTCTCCTTGTATGGATGGCATTGATCCTATTATGTAGACTTCACATTTTGGGTTTTCTTGTGTGTGAGTTTACCCACCCTTGCTCTATGTGTTGGTCTTTGTGACATTGTTTATGGGCATTTTTTGTGTTTTGTACCTTATGGGTGGCCCCTTAATCAAAAAGCTCATGAACGATTTCAATAACTACGTTCAAGAAGTGTGTACCTCTATCACTTACTACCTCCATTGGTAACCCGTATTTGGTGAACACATGTTAGGAGTTTTTTTCCCTTGCCTTGTATATATGCCTATAACCATAACAGGTTTCTTATCTTTGTACATTCACTTTTAGTGTTGTGTTGTGCTCCAAGCTTCTTCTCCTTCCTTGTGTTGTTCATGTGCTTTTGAAAACTTAAAATTCCAATGATTAGCATTAGAGCATGTGGTTGCTTCATCTAGGACATCCTCCACACCCTCCGGTTATAGTCTTAGAATCGCATGAGAAATGGTGAACATTATTAGGGCAATTAGGACTTCAAAATAGCTTTGATATGTGGCATCAAAATTTTGATATGAGCTCGTTTTGGCTTCTAAATGCACTATCATAGTGACTATGTAGGCAATCTAGTCATTTTGTGCCAAACATATATGAAGCTATGATTTGCCAATACAAGCACCTCGAAGTCTACTATAGATTTAGTAGAGCTTGAGAGGGTACTTACGCTCAACGTTTTGAGATACAATCATTTTTCTACATTTGGGTATTTTAATCAGTGGCAATGGCTAACAACAATGATGTATTTCCCATGTTGGCTATTGATGATAGATTGCATGGTACTAATTTCCCATTATGGGCATGAATTATGCATCATGTATGGGTAGAAAAAGGATTGTGGAATATTGTGCATGGTATTGAAAAACATTGTACTACACATGCAAATACAAATATTGAAGGTGATGTAGATGGCATTGAAGATGATGATCTTTAGATTCCTATTTGTGTTGCCATTCTTGTTGCATCTACTACAAAGTAACTATGTTGGGATGGCACATATGCTCATGCACATGCATTGATATTATTTTCTATCAAACATGCCATTATCCTCTCATCCACTCTTGTAAAATAGCAATGGATGCTTGGGATACACTTACCACTTTACACTAGGCAAGATATGAGGCTCATTTTGCTTATCTCCAAAAACCATTGGAGAGTGTGCATATGAATAAAGGAGATTCTATGGAGATTTTTTTGATAAAGATCAACGATTTGAAGGAGTAATTGATTTCTGTTGATGAAGTCTTGCCAAACAGTTCACTTAATCAGACTGTTCTGAACGGCCTCCTAGATTCATATCAGAGTTTTTCTTCTACTCTTCGATTGACGATGAAAGGCAGTGCAAATGCCTTAACATTTGAGGAGTTAGTCTCAATTTTGTTTTATGAAGATCACTCTAGGTAGAGCAATTCCATTATGCATGTTGTAGATCAAGGTTTCCTAGCTAGTCAAAAGGGCAAATGTTAATGGAGTTCATCTATTAGTAAGCAAAAATCTACTAATGCTACATAGTAGTAGAAGAAAGAAAAAGATGAGAAGAAAAAAAGAGGAAAAAATAGTTTTGAAAATACTGTAAAGGAAATGATCATTCCATAAATAGTTGTTCAAAATTAGTTGCAAAAGAGGCTAAGAAGAAAGAGGCTATAATGGTTGGCGCAGAGGCTTCTACACCTAAAATAGAGTCTGCTAATCTTGTTCAGAATGAAGAATGGGTATTTACTAGAGTATGCACTTGTGAACCATCTTCTCATGAGCATTGTATATCACTATAGGCTTAGATGTTTGGTAGTTTGATAGTGGGGCAACCCAACATATTACCTCACAATGTAGTCTCTTTAGTTCACTTGAGCCTACCCTTGTTGAGATATTAAACTCAACATGTGATCATCGAGGATGACACATATCCCTTTTTCATTTGTCTAACATGTACAGTGGTCAGGCTGATATATGTCAGAGATACTTTAGTGAGCTTTAATAGATTCATCTACCAAGAGAAGTGGCACAAGTTTTTCTTACCATCTCTCTCATTTGCAGATAATTTTTATTTCCCTTATGTACTATTCTTTATATGTCGCACAATTTGTATTTTTGTCTTAGGTCATTCTTGTATATTCCTTTTTATGAAATAGAAGAAGAAGAAGAAGAAGAAGAAGAAGAAGATCATTCTTCCTTACCTCAATCTATGTGTGTGCTCCTCTTTGATTGTGAGAGTGTATGAGTGATCTCTTTTCCTTATCTCCTTCCTCGTGACAAGGTATTAGGGCCAATGTGGATGTAGAGAGCTCATGGAGAACACAGATAGTAGAGAGTATCCGAGAAGGCATGGAGAAAGCATGATTCACAAACAACCTCACATTACTACAAAAATTGGTGTGAAGGTAGAAGGCATCAAATTATTTTTGCAAGTTATGCCTATAGGGTCACTTGTTTTGCTCAAAATTTTGTTTCTGAGCCATCTCAACCTTGGTTTTGAGCCCGCATAGTGGGGCCCACAAAAAAATCCGATCAATCTGCAAAACTATAACTTGTGTTCTATTCAACAACACCCAAGTATTCCAGATCCAAAATTTCAAGAGATTCCATCTATTATTGATACAAACAAATTTGTGTTTTTCTGAGATTGAACTCTCATATCATAGTATGAACATATTCAAGAAGATGTTCTATTTCTAGTATTTTTGTAGTGTTGGGAATTGCTATAGAAGTGGCAAGTGTAGATGGAATGAGTGAGCTTATGAGCGATATGCTAGACAATAATAACTTCCATGCTTGGAGATTTAGAATGAAAAATTTCCTAATGAGAAAAGGCTACTGGAAGTACATCAAAGGAGAGAATGAAAATGATATGTAGCTACCATAGAGGAATTGAACTCTAGACTAGTTAAAAGCATATGAAGAATGGAATCTAGGAGCACAAAAGATAATGTACTAGCTATGTGTTAGCATATATGATAACATGATTGGGCACATACAAGATGCCAAGACTCAGAAAGAGGCTTGGAATAGTTTGGTCACATTGTATGAGACAAATATAAAGGCACGAAAATTGCAACTCAAGAATGAGCTGCATAAACTAGAGAAAAGGGGCATGTTAGTAAGTGACTACACCTTGACAATCAAGAGCAAGCATATGTGAGTCACTTGCATCTATTGGTGTGAATGTAGATGATGATGATGATGATGAGGTGAAAGTGTTCCTTTGTGGTTTAGCAGCTTCATATAAGCAGTCCAAAAACTCTATTCAGCCTCGGGTAAATATTCAAAATTTTGTTGATCTCGTATCCCATGACAAAATTTGGAGAAGGTCTTCAGTAAGATGCACTTCCTTGGGTTGAAGTATGCACAACTAATGATGTTGTCTCCCTTGCAATTAGGATTACACTTTTTGATGTTGCTAAATAATATACAAACCAAGCACTATGGTGTCTCTTAGTCTATTTATTCATTGATCTACGAAACTTTCAAGGTGAATGGGCATGCCAATTGGTGCAAAGTCATGTTCCAATAGGCCCTTGATACCTTGCTCAAGGTTTATTTCTCATTGCTCTTTTTTATAGGTCCATATTCACCTAGACAATAATTGGCAGAAGTGTTGGAAGAACTATTCTTGGTAGAAGTCATGAGATAATCAGGGCCTCCCTTGGATTTGGATATGGATATAGAGAAAAAGACCGATGGAAACACAACAAAGAATAAATAATTCTGAAAGCCTTCAAGAAAGCTCAACAATCTTAGTGGGTCAAAGTATAAAAATGGTGTTTTCAAACAAGAACCAATGAGGTGCTTGATGTGGAGGTTGAAAGAAGGAGAAGGTGGGAAGAAGATGCTCATCATATAGCTGAATTAGAAAGGTGTAAACAAGAACCTAAGGAAGTCCTTGGGTTGGAGGTTGGAAAGAAAAGGATAGTAGAGGAAGGATCAAGGAATTGAGTAGGTGGGGGAAAAGAACTAGACTAATTAGGTAAGGAACTAGCATGGCTAAATGGAAAAAAGAAAAGAAAGAAGAGGAAGAATCCAAGAATTTAAAAGAAGTAGAATAGAAGTAGAGAACAAAAGGTGGAGACAAGAAGCTGAGGGCATATCTGGAATGAAGGATACAAAGAACAAGAAAGTAGAGGAAAAATTGAGGAATTGAGTAGTCCCAAGAACATATTGGAGATCCTTAGAGAAATGTGGATGGAAGAGTTGATTTTCCTTAGCTCCAAACTATCCAAAACGTTTAGTTGTGGTGCCTAAAGGACTTTATATCCTTAGCTACATTTTTAGCAGAAGCATCATATATGTTCACAAATTCTAAGTTCATTTTGATAATGCAAATGCCAACAATCGATGTTATTGAACCAAAAGATTGACGAGTTGGATAGTTTGGTGAGTAGATTTGACATCTTTACAAAGCAAGTCAATGCAATGAACAATTCTACTATAACATTTTGGATAGCTCTAGACGAATTGAAAGAATAAAGGAATATCTTGAAGACCCGATTGCATGAGGAGACAATGCAAAGGTCAAACATTATATTATATAAATCTATAGCAAAGAGAAGCTTTGACTTGTTGTAGGCCAATAATTCTTCTCTAGAGAATCAAATTGTTTCGCTTTCTGACAATCTGAATTCTATTTTTGGAAAAATTGAACAATATCAACAAGCTAGAGCATCAAGTAAAAGATGCAATTTAGTTGATAGAACAAGAGACACAAATTTTGGAGCAAAAGGAGGCCCATATTTTAGAGGAATCTAGGAAACTTGGAGAGTTATGGAAGATGCTTAACACTAGCTTTATACAAAAATAGGACACTATAGTGTCCTTTTCTCTAAGAAAAAAAGATAATCAAGTGTAATAATCAATAAAACTTTGAAAAACCTTCAAGGCCTATAAATAATTATACCTAGATGTTCTATAAAGAAATATACTTTTTTAAGAATAAACTTTCTAGACAATCGAGAATATACAAATGATTGAATATGGTTTAAAAAAACTATTAATCTCGAGACTGATATATAAGAAGAAAGAAATATCTCCATAGAAATAATTTTCCTCATATTTAAATAGTTTTTCTAATTTTAATGTAAGTTCCATATAATCATCTAATAAAAGTCTTTGCAATTAGATTTCAATATCTCATTGTGTAGCCATATTCCACTCTACCCATATTAAATTTTCAACCGAAAAGATAGCCTTTCTCAATCATATGAGCTATATAATACCAACCAAAATATTTACTATAAAAAGTACAAAATATTTTCTATAAAAAGACCAACATATTAACTTTAATCACGTAACAAATGAAAGATTTTCATATCAATAGACCTTTTCTTAGCATAGATAGATAGCAAATTTCTTTAACTTGAAAAAATGTCATGGAAATTTGACTCCTAAGGTTCTCAAAAAAACTCTTTCCAGGATTATGAATCTTAAATAGTATTTTGATAATAATAAATGAATCATATTCATACCATCACTTTGAAACATAATTCATGGATGATAACACTATTATTGCATATATGAGATTAGTTTTATTTGCCATACACCTAGTAAAATCATTACAAATATCTAATTATGGCTAGAGATCGTGAAAATAGTGTTGCATAAGCAATGCTCCCTAATTTTTCTTTTCATTGGGGGCATTGTTATGCCCCCTTCCTCTTGTAGTAATTGATGAAAGTATTGAAGGTGATTAGGAATTTAAAATGGCTTCACTTTGTGGCATCAAAAATTTTATATGTGCTCGTTTCAGTCTCCGAACACACTATCACAATACCTATGTAGGGAATTTTGTCCATTTGTGCCAAACACATATATAGTTTTTGGATTTATAGTACAAGTGCCTTGAAGTCTATTATAGGTTTAGGAGATCTTAAAAGGTGGTTCTGTTCAACTTCTCGAGATATAATCATTTTTTTGCATTAGGGTATTTTGTATGTGGCCATGGTTGAAAGTAGTGATGTATTTTGTATGTTGGCCATTGAGGATAGGTTGGATAATATTAATTACCCATTGTGGGAATATATGATGTGTCATGTATTTGTAACAAAACGGTTGTGGAATATTGTATAAGGTGTTGAAAAACATCCTAGTACACCTGCAAATACTATTATTGATGATGATGTAGATGGTATTCAAGATGATGATCTTCGAATTCCTATTCCTACTACATGACCTACTAGACCAATTGTATAGCGACATTTTTGGGATGGTAGAGATGCTCAGGCACATGCATTGATAGTTTTGTTTGTCAAACATGTTATTATCTATCACATTTGCTCTTGCAAGATAGCAACGGATGCTTGGGATAAACTTACCACTTTGTACCAAGAAAGAAATGAGGCTTATGTTGCTTACCTCTGAAAACGATTGGAGAGTGATCATATGAATGAAGGAGATTATATGGATAGGTTTTTGACAAAAAATAAAAAATTTGAAGGGGCTATTGATTTTATAGATGAAGTCTTGTCAAGTATTTCACTTATGCAAACTATTTTTAATGTTCTTCCAAATTCATATGAGATTTTTGCTCCTACTCTTTGATTGATGATCAAAGGAAATCCAAACACCTTGACATTTGAAGAGTTAACCTCTATTTTGTTTGCATGAAGATTATTTTAGGCAGAAAAGGTCCATCATGCATGTTGTAGATCAAGCTTTCGTAGCTAGTTAGAAGAGCAAAGGTTAATGGAGCTCATCTACTCATAAGCAAAAATATATGAATGCTATACAATCAAACAAGGAAGACAAAGATGAGGCAGAAATAATTTTTTCAATTACTATAAGGGAAATGACCCTGTCATAAAGAGTTTTCAAAAATTGTTTGCAAAAGAGGCAAAGATGAAAGATGTTGGAATGGTTGTTGTAGAGGCCTCTACACCTAAAATAGAGTTTGCTAATATTGTTCATGAAAGAGGATGTAATGGTTGTTGCAGAGACCTCTACACCTAAAATAGAGTTTGCTAATATTGTTTAGAATGAAGAATGGGCATTTACTACTATATGTATCTATGACCCATCTTCTCATGAGCAATGTATGTTAGTAATAGACTCATATTTGTGGTACTTTGATGGTGGAGCAACCAAACATATTACCAGACACCATAGTTTCTTAAGTTCACTTCAGTGTGTCATTATAGGAAATACTATCACATGCGCTAACTCCACTTATCCTCTAATGGGAGCTGGTAAGATCATTTTGAGTACTACTGATTGTAGTTCTTTCACATTGTGAGATGCTTTACATTAGGGTGAAAAACGGCTGAAAAGGGGCTGTTTGCTAATGAGAGATTAAGGAAATTGACAAATAGAGTCTTTCCACGTGTACAAGAATATAACATTGTTGTCTCTTTTAACCCCATGAAGAAATTCTTTTTTTAATACAATATTCTTTTAAAGCGTCGCTAAAGGGAGAAAGAGTCTCGTATTTATTGTACAATTTTTTGGTTTGATGCAATAAAAGATATTTCAGCACACTACACAAAGCATATTCTCAAAGTTCCAAGAAGGAATTGATTTTTGAAGATACGAAATATTTTTGAGTTCACAAAATATCATGATTATTCAGCGACAGGGTTTACATCAAATCAAAAGTTTCCACATGTACAAAGCCTTTTTCTCTATAAATACTGACAAAATTTGTAAACGTCAAGAAAGTCAAACCTACCAAAAGAGACAACACAAGAAACCACCGGAAGGGACGTATTCTCAGTTTCAAATTGAAGAGATGCAGTTGGTTTGCACGAGTACAACATGTGGACACCGCTAAGGATCTTGTTCTAGAAAATCATTTGCACTTCCCTTCGTACTGTAAGTGAAGTTTTAGAATGCTCTTCTATCATTCCAATTGTTTTTGTATAATAAAACATATGTTTTTGTACTGCAGATATCTTTCCTTCCAATATTGTGGAATGGCAACCTGTTGAATGTTCAACAGGAACATTCAGAGTTCTTGATAAGGAATATGCAGAACTCATGTATGCAAACAAATCTGTTCAATTTTTCAATAGCATAGAGTTATTTGTCCATTATGCAGATTATCAAGTGCCATCAGGGAGGAGTTCTTATGGAAATCTTGTTCATGTACTTGGTCCTTGCATCTCTTCATTAGATTTGGATGCTCCTGATCATTCAAGAGTTTCAAGTTTTCTATGCAAAATTAAATTTGACATCCAAAAGGCAATGTTAGCAGGCCGAATTTCGAGAAGGATAAAGATTCAATGGTTTTTGCCTATTCATGTCTTTGTAGCATGCTTTAAAAACATGTTATTATAGAAAACAAAAACAATGTGGTTGAATAGGAGAGTCTCTATTTCAGAGATTGATGATGTTTTAGGTAGGGAATGGGATAGCAAAGAAGTTAAAAAGCTAGGTGACATTATTTTATGTCAATTTAGTCCCAATTCTCTTTCAATCTCATATCACATATGTCGACAATCTCTGGTTCTAGGATATGACTATAGAAGGTGGAAAAAAAAGCTTGGACTTTGGATAGCCTTGGACTCAAAGGAGAGCTGCCCAGAATTCGAGTTACAAGTATTGATTCATCCAGATTTTCAATCAAGGAAAATAATTTTCACTGCAAATAGGAATCTCAGAAATGTAAGGGAGCTCCTAGAATACCTTGATGAGGTATCATCAGAGTGTAGATTCTCAATTGATGATGCAATAGTTAACATTAGATCAGAGAAATCATTATCTTGCATAAGTTGCCTGCCACCAAGGGTGATTAAGTTCGAACCCTTAAGATTGTAACAAGTTAACCCTGACATTCTTACATAATGTATCTCCCTCTTATAGAAGCTTCTATTGATACTTCCATTGAATTTTTTTTGCAGGATGGTGACAAAGAATGTGTGCTAAATTATGAATTTTAAATGTCTATATTCATACTTGCATTTTTTAATTTACTTTCAAGATTTTGATGAGGTTCTTATTGTACAATGATAAGAATATAAACCAAGACATTCTCAGATATTTTTTAGGTCCTTTATTTCATACTTCCATTGATTTTTATTTGCAGGAGTGAATTGATGACTTCAACTATTCCCCTTCATCTAAACTCATATTGGCATTTTTTGTTTAATCGTAACATTCTGATGAGGTTCCAACTAAGAAATAATTATACAGGAACTTGCATAAGTTAATTCTAGATGAACAAGAGATCTAGAATTCAATCTCTAGTTTCAATTTAATTATAATAGTCTATCAAAGGTGCACATTAGTCTCAATTAAATTATTTGATTCTATCCATCTTTTTTGTCCTCAAGTAATGCAAGAGAAAATATCATGGTACACATAACAAGTAATATAAGAGAGGTTGGAGAACCTGGTGCAAATTCCAATCCAAGGTTTGATATTTCAAAATATGAAGAGCATGACTTAAGGCATAAAACAGAGGAGACGAGATTAGAGAAGACGATCGATTCAAGCGACTAGTGCAATATGAACTTGTCGGATGGCCCTTATCGCTTAGATCGATTGTGTTAGCAAACTACCGGGAGAGACTTCAACAAGTGATCTTGCATAAAGGTTTGACTCATGAGTATAAAAACAACTAGCAAGAGCTCATCTCATGCAAGGTTGCTAAAAGGGGATCCTATGTTGAAATGGATAATATGACCGATGCAAGCGATAGGGGCAATCCAAAATTCTCCCATTCCCTGTATCGCTTGTATCGGTCGTGTCCTCTTTCTACTTTATATTCTTCTGTATGTTCTCCAATTTAAACTTTCCAACAAGAATGAAGTAAGAAACCCACAATGCAGTCATATTTGTGACACGACCAAATTTAATTTTATTATGCAATGAACTTTTGTTGAACTCTCAAGAGGTTCAATACAACTGTATATTTCTCAAGGCATATAAATATTGTAAAGGAAAATAAATATGGTTACAATGACCATCTTCCAATGAAGATTGGCATAAGTACATACAATTTGTACATAAATAAATCTTCCAACCTATGTTGGTTTTACAATAGATTTCAATCTTAGACTCAAAAATGATTCAATCCTTTCTATCCTTTTTGGAGCCCTCTTTTCTCTGTTGCTTGTGTCCCTTTTTGGAGCTTTCAGCTTGACTCTTTTTCTTAGTCCCATGCTTTAATGGTGAGTGAAGAGGAAGCCCTTTCTTTTTTTCTCCAGACTTTTTTTTATCAGGTGGAGAGGGTGGAGATGAGTCTGGATCGTAGGGGCAGATTGCATGTTTCATGATGCCATTTATTGCTCTCTCTCTGATCAAGATGATCTATGCATCTGGGTAGTCTGATAAATTCAATTCAGGACTATAAAACCTTCCTTCCAAGAATCTTACAACATTTGCAATCACTCTCCAGCCACATGATGTTGCGACTTTCTGCAATGGCACATGAATTTGTATGTATCCAAATTGCTTTTGTTCATTCATTTTAGCAATTCCAGGAAAATTCTGATCAATATGCATCTTGAGAAGCTTTGTAGCACTGCATTGTAAAGTTAAAAATCAGAATGGATGGCATGGCTCTTAAATAGAGAACAACAAAATGTATAGCAACTTACACTTTGCGATTCCCATGTTGTGATTGAAGAGATTTGAGGAAAAGAGCTTGATATGCATTGAAGTCAACAATAATCAGACTCCAATGGCCCCTGTCAATGAGTTGCATGTAAATATACTTTCTTAAATGAAACAAATATCTTTCCAAAATGAAGATGAATACTTACTTTTCAATATATGGGTAGATAAAACATTCTACCTTTTCTGTAAAACTCTATAGAAAGGACTTGACATCTCCATGTTTATGCAAAAAACACTATGTCACCAGAGGATCTATAATAAATACTTTTCTTTGAACCGCTTCCTCACATTGTTGAAGAAGAACCCTACAAATGAAGAAATAAAAATTCAGTTGAGGAACTAGAAAATTAAGCAATATAAGAGCACTTTATGGCCTCTAGATATACCTGAGTGAACTGTTGACCACACTATCTGATATTTCAACGCGAAACTCCCTCAACATTTTGTTGTCTTCAGGTCTAATGTCAAGAAAGAATTCATTCTGCCATGGCATTGCAACATTAACTATTATCTGCCTATCTCCTTTCTTAAGGAGCTCTTTATTTGCTTTCTGTAACTTTTGAATCTGGTTTAAGATGACACTTTCCTTTGTAAATAATTCCTGCTTTTTCCTCTCCTCCTCACTATTTGCTGTAGTTGTAGTTTCATGATCATGAGTGACCTGAGGGTTGATCTCTTCAATGAAAACTATTGTTTTGGGTGCTCGAGCTGGAGGTATATTTAAAATATCGAAGAATTTTTTATCATGGTGATCAATAGGAACCAAAGATTTATCAAATTTATATCTTATTCTTGAAACAATAACATAATCCTTCGCCATTAGTGTTACCCTATGAGTGAGCAGCACATAAATATGCATCATTCATAAAATCAATAGCAAAGTCCTCTGCAGCATCTTGCAGGCATAGCAGTGCTTGTGTTTGCCACCTCACATTGATAAAGGATGAGGTCTTCATCAAAGAACAGAGGTTGGCTGTGATCTGCTTGACAACTCTCATAAATGGAAGTCTAGGGATCAACCATCCCACAGACTTTTGAGCTCTTCTAATTTCCCTCAAGGACTTTACATGGTACTTGACCCTTTTCTTTGAAGGCTTGTCTGATACATTGCCTTGAACCTTCTAGGGATTTTGCTCCTGGAGATTTTGCTCCTAGGCATTTTGTTCCTCGGCATTTTGGTCCTGACCCTCAGGGTACAACTTCCTTGCTGTCTTTTTGGTCCTAGCCATACTCTACACAAAATGAGAGTCTTTAGGCAAGGAATTAGGAAGGAAAGGAAACTTAGTCTGAAAAGCTTTGATCAAGGACACTTTCCACTATTAGAGACACGACCAATCCAAGCGATAAGAGTCATCCAAAAATGCCCGGATGTCCCTTATTGCTTGCATCAGTCGCCCTTGAATTCATCATCAAATATCAATCAATACTAGTTCAAATATAGCTTACAATGCAAAATACTCAAGCATCACTAAGAAAAACATAATTTGCAAGCTATGATCAATGACTCTTTCCATTGTCAGAGACACGACCGATCCAAGCGATAAGACTCATCTGGAAATGCCTGGATGTCCCTTATCGCTTGCATCGGTCGTCCCTGAATTCATCATCAAATATCAATAATTACAAGTTCAAATATAGCTTAAAATGCAAAATACTCAAGCATCACTAAGAAAAACATAATGTGCAAGCTATGATCAAGGACTCGATGCCATTTAAGAAACATGACCCATCCAAGCGATTACGATCATTCACAAATCGTGGATGTACCTTGATCGCTTGGATAGTTTGTGTCCATATTACCTAATGCAGAGAGCGCTCTCTATAGAAATTGTGAAGAAGCAGCTTAAAAACTTGGTGGCAATGGAAACACGATGCTGGGAAAGTGTTGAAAAAAAAAGAGAGAAATAAATAGGGAAGCTTAAATAGGTCCAAGAACTGAGTTGACCATTGGTACCATGTGGCATGCCACGATTGGTCCACATCATATAGCCATTACGAGTTCCAACGTTCTTTGCCACATGGCATGATTTGATTGGTCCATGTCATCTATCTATTGAATCTACCAATGTATCCTTTGTCACGTGGCACTCACTGATTGGTCCACATCATTCGATCGTCACTTCCTCCCTCCTTGCCTATAAATACCAAATTCCTTCACAAATTCAAATTTCAAACCTTAAGAGAATTTGTCTCATTTACGTGAGTATTTTTCTTTCATCCTCGACACGATCGATACAAGCGATTTTCCCCGTTTGACCTCCGTTGACTCGCTTTAGTCGCTTGCATCGGTTGTGTTCTCCTCATAGACATACAAGAGAAGCTGTAGCTAAGATGGAGGGAATGAATGAGATCCTTAGTGTCTCTCCATCAGAGAAACTTCTTGATTTCATGGTTCAAGAGGGTTTAACTGTAGATTATTTTCCTGATGCAATGACGATATTCAACCCCAAAATTGATTTTGAAAAACTCTTAGAGAAATCAAAAAGTTTTCTTAAGGATGAGTGGGAGAACTTCTTGGGGTTGACCAATGGAAAGATCCTTTCTATTTCTCAAAAAACCTATTTCCATCCTCACATCTTTGGGAAGGATCCAATAGATAGGGCAAAGATCACAAGAAAATGCAAAACGATATCCCCTTTGCCAGGGAAGCTTGATTTATGCCTAGAGCATGAAAAGGACTGCTACTTGCTCCCTTTAAACATTGCTTTCTTGATATGGCTTGATCACATCTCAGTTGAAAAGGAGGAAAGTGTTCATGTTGAAGACGAGCCTTTCTTAGAGCTGACACTTGAGGGAAGCTCAAAAACTATGAAAGGTGTCATGGAGATTGTTGAGGAGATCAATCTCCAAGCAGAAGAAGAGCAGGTCAAAGGTTTTGATGTGGCCACTTTTAAAGCAGAGACTACAATAAGGGAGCCAACTAAAGAATTTCAAGTGTTTGAGAAGTCCCTACTTCTCCCAAATCTACCTTTTTACTTTATCTCTGAAAAAGAGTTTATACCTCTATTTTACATTCAGGAACTTTTCAATCTAAGGGAGGACTACTGCCTTGCAGCTATAGCTGAGTCAGAAGAAGTTGCAAGGAGATTCATCAATAAGAAAGGAGAAAGAAAAGAAGAATTTTTGCATCTTGATTTGGATTTGTCTAATGAAGAATTCAAAGATTCATCACAAGCTCTTTCAAAATGCTTTGAGAAAGCTATCTCAGAGAAGCCAATACTTGCTGATGAAGAGTTTGATGAGCATCAGAAGCAACTTGGAATATACTCGTTTGGGCACGGCTATTCATTCTTAGATGTTGCTAAGGACAAAGGAACAATTTGTATTGACTCAAAAGAGCTCATCGAGGAGGAAGATGAGGTCAAGGTATGTTGTTTAATATATTCTTATGAATTTAAGGTTTTGTCCAAGATCTCCATTTTTAGTGAGAAATCTACCACGACCGATGCAAGCGATAAGGCCCATCACATATTTTCTGTTGGGCCTTATCGCTTGCATCGGTCGTGTTTGGACTTGAAGAGGAAGATGAGGTCAAGGTATGTAGTAAAATATATTCTCATGATTTTTAGGCTAAGGAGATGAGATGCGACCGATGCAACATCTCTAGTATGTATCGGTTTTCTCTAAGGTCTCCATTTAAGCTGTGAGAAATCGATCACGAGCGATGCAAGCGATAAGGCCCATCGGATATTTTCCATTGGGCCTTATCGCTTGCATCGGTCATGTTTGGACTTGAGGAAGATGATGTCAAGGTATACAATTTAATATATTCTCAAGAATTTAAGGCTTAGGATATGAGATGGGACCGATGCAACATCTCTAGCTTGTATCGGATTTGTCCAAGATCTCCATTAGAAGTGTTAGAAAGAGATCACGACTGATGCAAGTGATAAAGCGGATCAGATATTTTCCGTTGGGCCTTATCGCTTGTATCGGTCGTGTGTAGGAGTTGCATGCAACATTGATAATAGATATCTGGCTTTGTAAGAATTCACCTCCTTCAGCAAATATAACATGGTTCTAGGTAGTTTGCAAAGAAATATTGATGACAACCGATGCAAGTGATAACGACCGTCTGAATTTCTCTAAAGACCCTAATCGCTTGCATCAGTCGTGTCTCTTGCTTTATGTCTAATTGTTTCAAGTTACTTTTCATGACTCCTTAAGTGTGCTTGCACTTCATCTGACCATGTTTTTCAGTTTTACCACAGTTAACTATATTGGATGAAGACAATTACCTTGGAAGGGGCAAGGGAACAAGAAAAGCCATAGAAGAGAAAGGAAAATCAAAGGTGGATATTCATTCTATTATCCACTATCTTCCAAACTTGAACCCAGACACTTTTTGTGTTATTCACAAGCACTATAGTGAGGAGCCAGACTTTGCATTGTTCTCCCTGAGGACTCTATCAAAATACATGGGTTTTTCTTCAATACCCTTTAATGCTTTCAGATTTTTGCTACTTGAAAGAGCAGTTGCATTCAGAATTTTTGGATATGCCCCAGGACTCAATGCTTCAAGGGCAGGGCACTTTCTTTGTTATTCAAGGTATGCAATGGTTGTAGGGGTATCAGATTTAAAAAGCATTGTTGGATACAGGAGAAAAGAGTTCCTCAGATATAGAGGTGATTCGCGAGATCCAAGCTCTTTAAAGAGGCTCAAGGAATGACTTCATTTTCTCAAATTCTATTTCTCAACAAATGTACATATATAGAAATTTCCCAATGTGCTATAAGACATTGCAAATTTTTTTGGTGTAATTGATCCATGGCCTAATATTAATTGTTATTGATCCATGATCTGTTCTCTGGTCAAAGTCATCTGATGGAAATAGACATATTTAATCTTTTCAAAGCTTAATACATCATGAAATGTACATACATGACATCTTTATTTCTCAAAGAAATAAAAGACATTGCAAATATTAAAGCTCTGTTTGAAATGTAGTCTTTTTCATTTTGTGATATTGATACATGATGATTTTCTCTGGTGATAGTCATATTCTTCTTATTATATTTGGCATGAGGTCCTTTGTAATTGTATTCTAAATAACCAATCAAAAATCTCTCTCAAGGCATTGCTCTTTGTTACTCCCCCTCCTTTCCTTGTACACATAAAGAAGCTTGTCCTTGCTTGATAATGAGATTTTTCCATGCCTTGGGTGTTCCACATGGCAAGTGGTTCTTTTTCTGCAAAGAATGCACCATGCACAAGAAGAATATGCTAGAAGAGCAGAAGAATCTCATTAGATCTTTATTTCAATGAAAAATAAATAAATTGAATTCAATATCTTTGGAACTCACCAAGTAGTATGTTATGTCTTTGGCACCCCATGCCTATATGATGGTTTCTATAAGCTCTATGGTCGCCTTTCTGAAATCTTTCATTTAACTTTTTGATGTTACCTGCTGCCTCATGATCTTAAAAAGATTATCTAGTTTGACCTACACCTCCATTCTCTTTTTTGCTACTTTTGGTTTGCTTTTTTCATTAGTCGTGACCTCACAAAATGTTTTTCAATGGCATTTAGTTGCTTGTCATCATGGTTGCTGAAGAATCTCCTTGCTTTTGCACCTCCCATTGAGACACCCTGTAGTACATCACCTGTATTTTGTGAAAGCTCTTGATCTTTTCTTAGATGAACATCACCACCATGAAATCCCATTTTTGAAAGAAGACATTCATATTTTTTTATACACTCATCTGCAAGAGTTGTAGGCTTGATAGAATATGCATAATCCAAGTGAAGACGGACCAACATGTCAATGATTCTTAACTCTGCATGTAGTGTACATATGTGTACATTTCTCAATGCTATTGGAAGTATGGGATCCCAAATCATTGAAGAAGATGAGTAGTTATGAAGAATAACATTTTTTCTGGAAGGAGCCTCTTCAGCCTCTGCTCTAGCAATCCATCCATTTGTGTCTGGGCTTTGCATGCAGTATAAGCAAGGGTACATAGAATTTGCTCCCCCACTTATACCAAACATGCATTTGAGCATCTTTAGGTCTCCACCCATATGCCACTCAACTTGAAAGTTCCCGTAGTCTTTGACATTCAACAATTCTCCTGAATGTTTGTCTGTGAGAATAACCATTTAAGTGTTTTATGGCTCTCAGATGGAATTTGAGCACAGCCAACCCACCATAACTCCATTTCTGATTGTACTTTGAGAGACGGAGTATCCGATTAACCAAGGCTATAGTCCAAAGCTTTGTTCATCAGTGCAATACTTATTCTCTCCATCTTTTGATGTTTTTTAAGCTCAGCTTCATCAAGTTTGATTACAAATTTCAACAGACCAGAACATTCATGTTATTTTATATTATAGAACTGAACCATGTATGTTTGAAGTTTTATGATATCTATCCATATGTTGTTAAATGCATTATAAGTGAAATGTAACTTTTGTTTTCCTACTTAGTAAGGCATGTTACCCTGAATATGTTTATATTCACCAAATACTAATGTGATCTTTTTTTTAAGCAGAGCCGAAACTTTCCTACATGATGGGGTCTAGGCAATCCAAAACTTCTAACTTTGTTAAATTTTAAAAATTCACACCAAACTTTTGAGATTGCTCTATAACCTTTCCTACTCACTCCGATGCTATCACAAATCTTCTAAATTTGAGATGGTTCTAGTAACAGACTCATTTCTGTCATGAGTTTTTGGAAAACAAAGCATTTCAAGCATGTGTTTTCATTCAGTTTCAATAGTCCTAAAACATCATTTTGACTCAAAATTTCATTACAGAAATGTACGTGCTCAAAACTACTCGACATATTGAAACCTAGCACATTTGTCACATGATCTCTTACAATTTTCATTCTTTTCTTTTTCTGGCCAGATTTTTCAATCAAATCTAAAAGAGGTTTTATTCGTTTTGACCGCATTCTCAAACCTATAGGAGTTTCTTTCATTTTTTTAAAAGACTCAAACTTGGAAGACAAAGTGGATAATTTGCTTTCTAGCTCCCTCATATGTAAATCCTTCTGATGTAATGTGTTTTGTAGATAGTTTATGTATTGTACATAATTCCTTAAAATATCCTAGAGCCTTGAACAATAGCCTCATAAACCATCCTCACCATCTCCTACAAATCTAATCAGATCATGAAGATTATGAAAAGGGGGATACCTTCCAGTTTGTGGATCAATTGGATAAACAGATCCATCTGTCCATATGTCGATATGTTTCTTGCCTTCCTTTCGTAATCCATCCACTTCAAAAGGATGAAGAGCCCTTCGGAATACTTATCTTGTCGTCGCATACTCATGACTAATTGCAATGTTGATATGGAACTTTTCACAATGATTTCGATTGTTTCAAAGCTCAGCGAGAGTATTTGGGTTAAGGTTCTCCATGGTCTGCTATGAAAAATGACCGGCAAGAGATGTGAAAGAGAGAAACAGGCTTGCTATGAAAAGTAGAGTAAAAAAGCCCAAAACGTCATCAGCACACATTATATAGGTCCGTGAACAAGAGAAAAATTCGAATTTTGATCAGCGCCCGATGAGCACAAACTTTGAGGTGTAAGATATCACACAAACTTTTCATGATTATCACACGAGTTTCTCTCTCTTCAAAATTTACATAAGATACATTTTAAATGAACTTACACGGAATTTCTTAAAGGATTTGACAACTTTAATCCACATTAAGCACAACTAATTGAAATCCTTACACGGCCCTTTTTGGGCCATTTTTTGCCCTAATGACATGTACCAGGCATCAAGAAAAATATGTTGATAGTTTCAACATTAGCTAAGATGTAGAGTTCATGATCTCTCAATTAGCAATGTTATTATTGCTTGTGGAATTTTATGTTGTGGATTTTATAATCTCATAGACTATCCAAAATATATAAATGATTCAGCATGTGTAGTTTATATCCAAAATATATGAACACATTATTGTAGCTTTTGACCTTGAAGAATGAAAACTTATTGCCACTCCTATGGAAATAGGTTTAGACGGGATGTTGGAGATGCATTTGATGTTGTCCTCTATTAGCAAGTTATTGGATGCTTTATTTACTTATGCATAAATCACCCTTATCTTTAGTGTGCTGTCTCTGAGATATGTGTTGCCCATGTAACTCTAGGTGGTTAAGTACATCTTTCAGTACGTGAATGGTACCTAGGTACTTGGATTATTTCATCCCAAGGGGGGATCATTACTACTCAATTCGCATGACTTTTTTTGGAATCACATTGGGCTAGTTGCTATGACATGCATGTGTCCACTAGTGGTTTTTACTTCATGCTTGGTACTCATGCATACCTTGGTTTAGCAAGAAGCAGCCTATTGTGGCAACCTCTAGCTATGAGGCTGAGTATAGGGCCACTTTCATACCGACTATTGAGTGAGTGTGGCTTAGATGCATTTTGGCTGATTTAGGTATTTGTGGGTCTTCTACCACCATCATCTCCACCGACAGTCAGAGTGCATTGGTAGTTGCACGGAACCATATGTTCCATGGAGCACAAAGCACATTGAGGTGCATTATCATTATGTCTCATAGATGTTCTTTGCTCAAGAGATCAATTTGGCATATTTTCCCACACAAGATAACATTGCAGATATTTTCACAAAGGCTCTACCTTGGGAGAAGTTTCAAGTTTTTTGCAAAGCTTTGGGATTACTTCATTTTGTGGATGGATCTCTTTCCAGCTAGCTTGGCCCCTTCATATATGTGAGTGCTAGCTCCTTGTTCACTGCATCACTCCTAGGGGGAATATGTTAATTTATTTGTTAGCGATGTGTGTGAAGACACTTAGGATCATCGAGACACTTTTTTCCCTCTTTGAGAAGTTTTTCCCCCAACTTGTTATATGCCTATAGCTGTTGGGAAAGATGTATGTGTGCTTGCTACTTTGGCATCCTACAAATGAAACTTCTTTAACATATCCTTTATATACTTTCTCTGAGTAATGTAAATTCCAGAGTTAGTATAGACTAACTCAAGTTAAGGAAAATACTTTAGTGATCCTAGATCACTGATTTTGAACTCTTGCATCATTTGATTCTTAATCTACTTGATGCCATTAGCATCATTACCTGTGACTATGATATCATCAACATATACACATAGGTATATTACCTCTAAATTAGTCCTTTTAACAAACAGAGATGTATCTGCCTTACTCATGATGAATCCTTGATCCCGAAGGTATATAGTCAACCTATGGTTCCATGTCCTAGGTGCTTGCTTCAATCCATAAAGAGATTTGTTCAATTTACACACATACGTTACCTTGTTTGGGTCCTCATAGCCAGGAGGTTGAGACATGTACATCTCCTTTGAAATCGAGCCATTTAGAAATGCATTTTTTACATCCAATTGATACATGTTCCAATTCTTTGATGCAGCCACACTTACCAATACCCTGATGGTTGGCATTTTTGCCACAGGTGCAAAGGTTTCTTCATAATCAATTCCTTGGGTTTGTGCAAAACCCTTAGCCACAATTCTAGCTTTGTACCTGCTTATTGATCCATGAGAATACCTGTTGATCTTATACATCCATCTAGAACCAATTACCTTCATAGACTCTTTCTTTGGCACTAGATCCCAAGTATGATTCTCCTTGAATGCTTCAATTTCTTCATCCATAGCTTCCTTCCATTCTGTCTTGGTCTTTGCCTCTTCATATGATGATGGTTCTTCAAATGACAAGTCTTTTGCAAGATAAACAAAGTGCTTAGTAATTAAAGAAGTGTCATACCCATATCTGATTGGCTTCTTGCTCTCCCTTTGTGATCTTCTGATTGCTTGGTTGGATAATTCAGGTATATCCTCCAACTTCTTCATTTTGACTTTGCCTTTGGACTTCCATGCCTTGAATTCTTCTAAGTTGATGATGTCCTCATCATCTGAGTTGATGTCTTCAATTTGATTAGACTCGTCCTTAGTGAGGCTCGGAAATTCCTCCTCCAAGTCATAAGGTAGCTTTACTTTCCTGCATGCACTTTCAAACCAAGAATCATTCTCATCAAATACAACATCTCCACTAACCATAAATCCTTTGTTGGAAGGACTCTAGAACCTGTATCCTTTCTGATTCAAGTCATACCCTATGAAGATGCACTTTTCTCCTTAGGGTCTAGCTTACCTCTTATTTGAGAGCGGATAGCACATAAGAAACACATCCAAAGATTTTGCAATGATCAAGTGAAGGTCTTCTAGAATTCCATGCTTCATATAGGTCATGCCATCAAGAGATTTGGATGGCAACCTGTTTACAAGATAAGTAGTAGTAGATACACTTTCTGCCCGCAAGCTAGGTAGTTTTTTCTCATTTAACATTGACCTAGTTGTTTCAACAATTAATTGTGCCACCCCATTTTGCTCAAGGGTATACCTTGTTGTAATTTCTCTCTTGATTCCTCTATCTTGCAAGAATGCATCAAACTCATTTGATAAGTACTCACCTCCTCCATCTGACCTTAGTCTCTTTAGACCTCTTCATGTTTGGTTCTCAACAAGTGCAAGATACTTTTTAAAGCAGCTGAATACTTCATCTTTGTGCTTCATAAAATGTAAGATAGTCCACCTACTAAAATCATCAATGAAAGATACATTATACCTTGATCCAAAATTTGAGGGATCCTTACTTGGTCCCCATACATCTGTATGGACAAGCTCTAGGTAGTCCTCATGCATGTAGCCTTTGCTTAAGAAGGGTAACCTGTGAGATTTTCCAAACTGACAAGCACAATATTTATAGATCATGTGTTGTTTGGATACATTAGGTATCCCAAGCACACATTGATATCTACATATTTGCTTTAAATTTATCTCACCAATATGCCCTAATCTCTCATGTCAAATTTCAAGCTCTGATAGTGTTTGGTCTTTGTAACTATAAAGTGCAATATTCCTTGTATCTTCAAGTTCAAAAGTCAATAATCTACCTGCCTTTTCTCCTTTCGCAATTCTCTAAAATCCATGTTGGGGATCATCCACAAATGCTGCATATTGGTTGAACCTGATGTGCAAACCCTTTATTACAATCTGTCCAACACTCATCAAATTCTTGGTAATTGTAGGTACATATAGAACCCTGATCAACAGATTTCTATTTCCATCAGAGGTTTCCACATTTCCTACCTTAACCACTCAGTGTTTGGTGTCATCACCTGTTTGTACCTGATGCTTACCCTTTGGTTCCTCAAGATCATAGAGAAGAGCCACATTGCCTACCACATGGTTTGAGCATCCTGAGTCAATGTAGAAGAGATGGCCATCATTTATACCTGGTTTTGAAGTCATATTCATAGTCAGGAGAGAATCCTCTTGCTCCTCTGTATAGTTATTGTAGTCTTTCCTTGCTTTGTAGACTCCTTGGTAGTTATTATTGTAGTTCTTGTTGTAGTTGTTATTGTAACCTTGATGGTGGTTGAATCTTCCTCTTGACTGTGTATATCCACCTCTTTGAAATCATCTACCTCTCTGATTCTTGAAGTTCCTGTAACACTCATCTGTAGTATGATTTGACAGTCGACAAATGTTACATGGTGAGGAGTTATAAGGTCTCCCCCTACCTTGCTTACCTCCTTTGCCCCTGCCTCTTGAGGTTCTACCTCTCCCTGCATAGTTGGCTTGGGAGGTAGCTCCTTCATCCTCAATCTTTTTTTTCTTCCCTCTCTCTTTAGACTTACTTTTATTAGTGTATAGGGCAAAAGAGCTATTACCTCTTGATGAATCTCCATTCTTGTTGAGCTTGGCTTCATGGTTAAAGAGTTTCCCCATGAGTGTGCTAAGATCTGGAATATGCATGTCCATGTACAAGTCCATGGCAGTTGTGAAGCTCTCCCATTTGTCATTTGCTTTAATACCATTGATTACTTGTCTCACAATCTGCTCCTCTTCAATTTCTTTTCCTATGCTTGCCAATTGATCAGATACATCTTTGACTTTGGTCACATAATCTGAGATGCCTTGCTTGGGTTTCTTTCTTTGAGTGGTAAACGTAATCCACAATTGGTTTTCTCTAGCCCTTGTGTTGGAAGAGAAGTATGAAGACAATGTTTCCCAAGTCGCTTGGGATGTCTTATAGTTCCTAATGTGTGGAAGAAGAAAATCAGAAATTGAGTTAAGTAAGTATGACCTTGCTAATGCATCCTTGGCACACCATGTATTGAGTGTTTCATGCTCCTCTCTTGTAGGTTGTCTTTTGCTTCTGAAAATGGGCATCCCTTCATCTCCTCAGGTATATCCATAGAGAATCCTTCCTTGCAAGTATGTCTTCATCCTCAAGGACCATGCTTGGTAGTTGTTCCTGTCCAATTTATCAATGAAATAAGGAAAACCATCTCCCATTTTAACTTAACTTTGCTCTGATACCACTACTGGGAAAGATGTATGGACACTCCAAGAAATGAGTAGATATTGTCAATCCCTGCTTTGTACCAGCCCTTTTTGCTTCAGAGTTGAGTTGTAGGCCCTCTTAGCTTTCAAATGACACTAAACATGTGCTTATGTACTTTGGAAATGGTGTGAGAAATAATTGATTCAAAATAGACTACTTCCAAGTTGACAGATCAATGAAAACCTTCTAATTTTGTTCACACATCTGCTGCTTGTTAAGCTCAGTGCTTCTAGTAGAGTAAGAATTAGAAAAATTCTTTTTGGATATGTCAAACTAGCTTAATGAGCTAATGATTCCAAGTGGAATCACTTAAAATGATGCACTATACACAGAGCAATCAATTTAGGAATCAAATCATTACCCCCGATTTTTTAGGACCTCCATAGAGTTTGACCAGTGGGTACTTTGACATGCTTTTCTCCAAATCGGCTGCATGAATTATCTTCAAAACTTTGTGAGCAGTTAGAGGACTTAAGGCTGATTCCCGCAAGCTATAGAACGTTGAAAATGGTGAAGGAATGATTGAGATATGAGCAATACAAGATGACTGTTCTCAGTAACTGTGACAGAGAGACCATAAATGAAAGAATTGATCTATTGTATTATAAGACAATGTTGTACATGATCATTGGCATGAAAATCAATGCCAAATGATAATGTGTAGTGTAGGCTATGAAGTGAGCCTCACTCTCTTATAATGTAATCAGTAAGAACTCGGAATTGGAATGATCTATATTGGGAATTTTTTTCAATCATCTTTTATAGATGAGTCATTTGAATTTTGAATTTGAATTCTTCATTGGCTCTCACTAAAAGTGATCCTCTAATCTAGGAAATATTCTCTCCAAATAGAGTCATTGCTTTTTCATCTAACAAACTCCACGAGTTTAGTGGCAGCTACAAATATTCCTTCAAGCCGAATAGACTTTTACAAATGGTAAAATGTGAAGACTTCATAGCAATGGTTCCGATGGAACTTCAATTAGTTGCACATAAAAATTATCCAAGTGTGTAGGCTTGGTATTTGCACCAAAAATAACCCTAACGGATAACTTATCTTTGTACATTTACTTGGCAATTCATTCAATGTTGTGGTGGGCTCCAAGTTTCTTCTTCTTCCCTGTGTTGTTTGTTTGCTTTCATAGACCTCAAACTCCAACAAGATGCATGCTAAATGGCAAAGTGCTTCCTACTCTACATTTTTGTCAAGAGTTAGAGTTATTAAAGAGACATCACAAGATATGTATTTTGATAAGAAGTCCTCCATTTCACATTTCAAAATAATTGGATGTGAATTCCATGCTCACATGCAAGATAAAAATCAAAACCACATAGACCATCTTTCTAGAGGCAAAGAATCAAGTGGAGGATTTTAATTTGAGGAGTCTTTTTATCCTATAGGGAGAGTGAATACTATTTGAATACTACTTGTTATGGCCACAAACAATAGGTGGTCACTATCAAATGCATTTAAAGTTAGCGTTTCTAAATGATGACTTCATAGAGGAGGTGTATGTGGCCCAACCATCATGTTTTGAGGCCTCTATTAAGAAAAGAAAGTGTGTTGATTGAAAAATGCATCCTATGGATTGAGATAAGCCCTAAAAGCATGATAGTAGAAAATAGATAAATGTTGTTTTCAAAATTTAAACTTTAAAAAGTATCCTTATTATGGAATTCAGGTTTGAGCATGGCGACAAGTACATTTTCATTGTAATCTATGTGGATTATACCCTCATTGTAGCTAAACATAAAGACAATCGAGAGAAAGAAAAGAGGCTTTATACACTAAGTTAAGCTGATTGACGTAAGGATCTTGCATTACCAATTTTTAATTACTTTAACTACATCATATTTATTGAATGGACATGTAAGTTTTATGAATAGGTATTTGTTGAGGAGAAATTTTCTTAATCTATACAAATACATGGATCATCTTGGTGTAAACATTATTGGGTTTTGGAACAAGAGGATCCATCTCATTATATGGGAAAAACTCGAGAGCCTTGTTCTACGAATATATGAGCCTTGATTGACCACTTGCTATTCCACATTTTCCAAAATGTGTTATTTCTAGCTCTAAAGAAAATTCCAATTTGAAGTGCTTTGATACATATATCAACATAAGGATAATCTATCTCCTTTCTAGACTTGTGTCCAAAGTTTTATTAATGGTATTAAATTTGATGGTTTTCATGACAGTTTAAAGAATTTTAGGAGGATCTTTAGGGAATTCAAAAAGATAGCACTATTAGATTCTAGAGATGTACATGCCACGAGGAACTAGAGGTTCCTTGCTCGGGGGATAACCAAGCTTGAAGTCCATGGATCCTATAGCTGATTGCCTATTCATGATGGTCAGATGGATACAGGGATCACATAAATGATTTTAGAGAATGAGTTGGCAAGGGCTATATAATGGTTAGGCCTAGGCATGTCTCTCTCATCTCTCACAATTGGTATTAGAGCTCAAGGGAGAGAGCAACCTTGGGGAAGGAGATGGAGATGGAGAAGAGAAATCACCTTCTTTGTGCACATTTTGAAAATATTATTTCTACTTTTGGTGCATCGTCATCTTCAGGATCTCTGCATTCAAGCAACAAGCATAAAAAAGGAGGAACTTTGATCACTAGATATCCTTGAGGAGCTTGCAAACCTCTGGGGCAAGAAAAAAAAAAGGTAATGCTCCATGTTTTCAAAATATCCAAAGTTGCTTGTGATGCTTGTTAATGTTTTCCTAAACATAAAGGGGTATTGGTGTTGTTTTTACTTTTAAGGCTTCTAATCTTGTTGCTAAATGGATCTAGAGGTTTATTAGTTCTTAAAACTGCTGAGTGTTTGTTCTTAAAAGAAGGTCTCATCTTTTCTTTTTGATGGATTATAGATCTTGAATAGCTTCAATCAATGGGACATCATTGCTTCTTCTTATCAGCTCTTAGTCACTCACATCCCCTTACTAGTCATATGTGGGGTACTAAAATGCAACTGAAGAAACATGTCTGACATTTATATTGTAGGACTCCATATTCTCGATTGTTAAGCATTCTCATCTTAGCAATAAGACTAAGACTCCTCTCCCTATTGATGTCTGAAAGACCCTCTCCGTGCCGATGTGTCTTTCTAAAGATTGCTCTCCCTATTGACATGTCCGTTAGAGATTTGTTAAGAACCCTTGTAAGTGGAGAGAGCTACCTCTCGTTCATGTTTAGAGTCTCTCCTTGATGCTTATTCTTCCCCTCGTTTTGTCGTGGTGTATTCAATATGAGTGCCACTCGTTTTGCCATGCCACTGGTTTGTCATGGTCGTGTAATCTCTGCACATTCATCAATTTCATTTTCGTGTTTTCCTCCCAAAAAAAAAAAGTTTTATGTCCACGTCCTGTAGGGCAGTTGGTTGAGCTTTGGTCTCTTGAGGCGGAGGTCCAAGGTTCAAGTCCCAGGCTGGACATGCTATGGCTTAGGCCAATTAAACCCAGTTGTAACCATGTCTCTTCAGTTGTAATCTTGTTTAGCCCCTGCTTTGTGAGATACGGAGGGTCCCGCGGGTGCTATGCCCATTCACTTGTACAGTTGCAATTTCAAAGTTAAAGTCTGGGGGAGTAGGCTTCGGTTGAACCTTCATTTAAAAAAAAAAAAAAAAAAAAAAAAAGTTTCATTTTCATGTCCCCCAAAAAAAAGTCAATCTTAGCTTTCAAGCAGGAAAATAGAATGTCAGAGAGGCTTCCGAGTGCGGAGGCGATTTGAAGAGAAGACGCAAAGTCACGAGGGCGAGTTTCATGAATGAAGTAGGCGAGTCGCGACATCCTGCAGCGGCTCAACATCCACAGAATGACTACTGGGCACCGGCCAGTAGTCATTGTGGACCTAGGGGAGCCTTTGTGCGCTAGTTCGCGTGTACATTCGCCCGGACGCTGCTGGGAAACTACCCTTCAATGGAAAACTACAGCGTACCATGGGAACGTTATGGGTCATGCAGTGCTGAAAGCTCATGATATCATGGCGCCACGCACCGAATGGGGCGACTGCCCTTACCTATGCAACATGCTTTTCTTACCGACTTCAGCGCTGCAAGCCACAAGCCCCGCTCCAAGTTTCGACCTTAATGTCGACACAGACCTGCAAGCAAGACGCATCATAACCATGGCTATCTGAATATCTATTTGAGTAAGAGTACAGAGGATACAGAAGTTGCGCGATAAATAAGACATGAGTCGATCATATTCCAGTCGATCACGGTGTATGTAATGCTTCCATCTTTGGTTGATGCTACTGCAAGTAGTAGGTCACGGTGTATATACTGCTGCGCATGTGCATCCATCTTTGGTTGATGCTTCCGTCAACATGTGTTTATGTTGATAGGTTTGAAAAGGCACCAAAACGGAAGTATATTCTCAGAGATAAATTGCCTACGCAAGATCTTTTATCTCCGTACGTGTTGGTGGTAAAGAATTCACGGATGATTCCCTCGTTAGGCACTCTGTCGGTTCATCCGCCAACATTTCTGTTAATCATTAAGAGAAAAAAGCTTTATGCAGAAAAATAAGAGAGATTGTTCTCCTCGGTTGGCTGGACCTTCTGTTTATTGAGGCGGAAGCGAAGGTTGAATCCCCACTATCGACACGACGATGTGGGTCTAAGGCTAGTTGTAAAACGTGATAGTTTCAGTTGAAATCAGTCCTCTCTTGTGTTGGTTTCAGACATTTAATCTAACTCCTGTTTTGTAATGTAGGAAAGGTCCCATGGATACTATACCTGTTCAGTTCAGTTGTACAGCTGTAATTTCAAAGTTAAAGTTCGAGAGAAAAGGCATTGGGTGAACCTCGATTAAAAAAATAAATAGGAGAGATCGTTCTCGCTTGCTAACTCAGCCAGTTGGGTACTTCACCTCTTCAACCTGCGCAGTTTGCAGCGGACACCTTTCATCATTTGTGCTGAGAAGTCTAAATCAACACGTTTGGGGAGTGTGGGGCACTTGATTATTAATTCAGCTTTCCAGACTACCCAATTTAAACCAGTCTTTTCGTCTCCCCTTCAGGCTATGGCTTCCTCAGTTTTACCTCAGCAAACCTTCGAATTCTGTAATCCTAACCGTCGTAGGCATCTTATCCTGATTCCTTACTTTGTGGGCGATGGAGATTTCCATGGCTGCTGCTCTAAATTGTGCTTTTAGTTAATTCAAACTTAATCTGAAAAGGAAATCTTGACAATTGAACTTCCAATAAAAATAGTAGAGGAAACCTCTTCCGTTGAAAAGGGGTATGTTTCACCATTTTTGGCGGTGTATTCTAAAAGTTTCTAGGACAGTACAGATCGCGTACCGCCATGTACATTCAGAGAGGTTTTCTAGCTTACAGTAGATGGATATTATGCTTGTATCTAAGTTCATTATCGGAACCATATTCTCAACCTCACGCTGGATTGATATTATACTCGTATCTAAGTTCTTTGTCGGAACTCTGTTTTTTTTGTCACAGTGATGCATCTTTTTCAGGACCTCCATTTTTCTATTAACAATTTATATCGCCCTCGACTGAATGATGGGTACTCCGAGAAACGCTATACCGGATACTGAAACACATTACAGGAATTAAAGCTGCTTTAATGAAATGGAGTACTTGAATATATTAGATCTCTTTGCTTTGTCTGTTTATTTTGGAATGATTGCTTAGCCATTGAACCTGTTTGATGGTCTGGAACCTTTAGCTTTTAAGAAAAAAGGTTGCGCAACAGATACGTTATGCACGTGCACGGGACGATTCTGTATTGGTTGTTTGAAGTGCATCGGTACTCTTCCGGAAGAGGAGCATTTTGCAAGTATTTACAGCGAATGTACCTTTTGAGCGACCTGTTTTATTATGTGTCGTATCGACAGACTATAGGCAACGGCGTATACTTTGTGGCGTAACTGATGTTATATTCATATGGTTAAAATACAGGAGCTTGTCCACGTCCTGGTGGTCTAGTGGTTGAGTCTTTGGTCTATGGTTGAGGCGTAACTGATGTTATTTTCATATGATTAAAATACAAAAGATTGTTGGTTGAGTCTTTGGTCTCATGAGGCGGAACTTTAGAGTTCAATGCTCCGATTACATGTGTTATTTTCATATGGTTAAAATACAAAAGATTGTTGGTTGAGTCTTTGGTCTCATGAGGTGGAACTTTAGAGTTTAATGCTCCGATTGGACATGTAATCGCTTTGGCCACTCTAAACAAGTTGAAACCAGTATGTATGTTTGTATGTATGTATGCATGTATGTATGTATGTATCTGTCTTTGGAAATAAAGCTCCAAACCTAGGAGCTACACATGAATTCTCACTAGTTATAAATTAATAAAAAAAAGGCATTCATAGCTACACCTCATGAATTACACTTGCATGGAATATTTAGTAACCAGGGAAAGCCTATCATTTAGAAGAAATTTTGGACTTGAATATAGTAAATAGTTGAATCAATGCCTCTCATGTCCATTGAGTGTATCAAGAACTTGAATAAGGGAAGCAAGAAAGCAGTCGTTTTAGTAAGATTCTTTCACGCTTCCATTCAAGCTGTAGATTGTCATATCTATCTCCCTATTTAGGTAGTATTAAGGTTTAGTAGCTTTGACTTATGTGTAGATGTTCTTCATCATATTGTATCCATTTTTTATTTCGTAATTCTAGTTGGATTGTTATTGTAGTTATTCGATCTTTTCTCGAATCTCTGGTCCTAATTTCTCATGGTTTCGGAGAATTTACTCCAAGAATTACGTGTGTTCACTATGTTTACACAAATAATGTGTAGCCATGTAGCTATTCTTATGGAATTATTTCTCTTAGTTTTCATGTGTATGTGTGTGTGTGTGTCTGTTGAGTTAGGTTAGTAGAATCCGGTCATAGAGTCTAGATATAGTGTGAAAATGTTATTGGTTGAATTTGGAGTTCTCTAAGAGAAATTAAAATCTTAGTTCAAGAGAAGTGAAAATCTTGGTCTATACAGGTCACTGATACTACACCCATGAGGCTATTCATGCCTAATTTCGCAATGGCAATGAGCTAAATGTTCCCTACTGGTGTTATTTTGAAGTTTTTAAAGAAAAACGAAATTGCTAATTAAAGTTAAATCAAAGAACTCGTGAAGAGGAGGTAGTTTTGTGAAGTCATACATCAATAAACCATCTATTTGGACGCTTTTGGATATCAACGGTAAGAATCTACTTGTTTGTAGATCATATCGCATTAAAAACACTTAAGAGAGCTCATTAAAAAGGCAAGATCACCTAGTCTAAATTTAATACGAAAATTGAGAAATTGGACAAAACAAAACTATCAATCTTGTAGGTTTAGGATGAGTAGCATTACATACATACATACATACATACATACGTACATATATACATACATACATATATACATACATACATACATACATACATACATACATACATACATACATACATACATACATACATACATACATGCATATTGGGAGGGGCATTAAGGAAATAGACTCTAACACTTCCTCTATGCGCAACTCATAAACAAAGGATGGAATTGAACATCAAGGATCCCATGCTCCTACAAAATCATTCACATAAAAAACATAGATTGCATTGTCAAGGCAGAGGTGGTCTGTGTTGCCTTGTCACAGAAATACAATGAAACATTTAGTGTGGGGGTGATCCACACCACCCTCTAATTATTACACTTAAACACGATCAACACAAAGGTACTCTTAAGGCAGTGGTGATCCACGCCTCTCTCTTAACACCAATACACTTAAACACAATAAATACAACACAATGATACTCTTAATGCAAGGGTTATCTCCACGACCCTCCTAGTACCAACACATAAACACCACACAGATACTCTTAAGGAAGGGGTTTTCCATGCCGACCTCTTAGCACCAACAAATAAAACACTAAACACTCATGAGAATGAGATTCTAACTGACAAGAGGAGCAAAGTAATTTGACAATCCTCAATTGGTTTGGGATGATGGAAAGAGAGAGGGAAGATGGAAGAATTATGCAATGAGAGAAGAAGAGAGGGTGTAGTTGATGGAATAAAGAAAGGTTGGGATAATAGAAATAGAGAAGATTTGGAGAAGTGAACTTAAATAGAGATTATCTCCTATGATCTACTATAGAGCCTTCTTTACTAGCTTGTGCCTTTAAAACTTGTTTAGATGCTTGAATGGTTGTCTAATTTCAGTGAATTCAATAATATCATATATCCTTTCTTTACCGATGAATTGTTGATCCTATCTTTTTAATGCTACCACAAGAATCTCAGATTCCTCATTTGTTAATGCATCTACCACTGTATATTGGCTCCTTGATATATGACATATCTGAATGCCTTCAAAATTCTATAATAAATTATTTACCATTTTCAAACATTCCAATAAGTTTTCACTTTTACAACATGGATTACCTTGTGATTTCTTTATTACTAGCATTGAATCGCCTTTGGTAATTAGCCTCCTAATACCATGCTTGATACATTCTTTGTAATGCCTCATACAATGTTGTATATTTTGCTTCATTATTTTAATGAGCATTAGGGAGGCTCATACCTTTCCTGAAGACCAAGTTATTTATATCCATCATAGATTATGAATCCTACTACTGCTTTGTCAACCTACTTCATGTAAACATCATCAAGGAATAGGGTATGTGCACCTTGTTTTTCTTCTTCATGTTGGGCTCCTTGATGCCTGATTTCATTGCATATTCCTTTTCCCCATCTTCTATAGGTCAACATATATGGAAGGCTGGCTCTAGTGCTTTCCTTTACTAAAAAAGCTATTATAGATGAGATGCTCATGTGTTGCACCACATATGGAAATGAGTGATCTATAGTGAGAATGATAAATGGCCTAGAAAGAAGACAAGACCTCAACTTCCATACACCAAACATGAGAGCATACATGAACTGCTCTACACTTGCATACCTCTTTTTGCTCTCCTTCATCAAGTTGCTTGCAAAGTACACTATGCACACCATTTGAGGACAAAATACCATAGTTTTGTAATAAAGCCCCAAAATATCCAAGAAATATGTAAAAGCAGGCCTAGTATCACACCCTCATGAGTCTAGAATATTTTGGATCTTTGTAAACAACTCCTATTTCACCAAAAATATAAAATATCTAGAAGAACCATCTCAAAATATCATCCCAAAATATCTCCCCAAAAGGCCTATAAAAGGACCCCTTGGGTGACCTCCAAAATGAAGAAGATTTGTATGCAAGTACACGATGTGGGTGTAGTGGATGCTCCAAAGCTAGTAGAAGGCGTATATCCTATGTCCCTACATTGAAACAGTTATGCAAGCTCTTAAATTGTAAATCCCAATGTCTTTGTAGCATTTCTATTTCAATTACCTTCATTACTCCTATTCTTCCTATCTCCTGATGTATTTCGATGGTGACACACCACAGTCCACTCTCCTTCTTGAGAACTCCACAATGATATCCTCAAAGTAGATAATCGAGCTCCATGCATCACACATGGTACTTTGCACAGAGGCTACAAAATACTCAGAAAAGACACAATATAGAGGTTGCATGAACATAGACTTCTTAGGTGTTACAAATGCGATCGAACTTACAATCTATGGGTGACCAGACCACTATATGTTTTATTAAAGAACATATACAAAGTAGTGTCCGGTGGCCATTTGGCCTTTCACATGGACACTAATCGTAACAATCTCCCACTCAAGGCCAATATGGCCAAAGTAACCATGGGGGAAAAATAAAGAATGATAAAGAATACTTGAGTGTAAGTTTACAAACTATACCACCCACCTGATGGGCATGTTACACAATATAAGTGATTGTGTAAGATCATGAATCAGGTAACTCCCATCAAGTGACAACAGTGTCAAAAGCTATCATGTGGTAGATCTTTAGTCAAAGCATCTGCAACATTATCTCGAGTGTGAACCTTCGGAAGAATAATGTGCTTACTGGCTAAGCAATCTCTAATGAAGTGATACCTCACTTCAATGTGTTTAATCTTTCCATGATAGACTAGATTCTTAGCCAAAGCAATGGCACTCTCACTATCACTGAGCAAACGAGGTACATGCTGAGGTAAACCCATATCACAAGCAAGAAGAGAAAGCCACAATGCTTCCTTACATGCCTCACTTGCTGCAACATACTCTGCTTCTGTGATGGAAATAGTTTTACATTCTTGAAAGCATAGTCAGAATCTGTGTAACCAATAATGGATGCTTTCCCTCTACCTAAGCATAGACACTTGTCCTTAGTGCCACTCAGATATCTCAAAATCATCTTGATTGATTCCCGATGTTTGTTTCTAGGATAAGATATATATCTACTCACAACTCCCTCTACAAATGCAATGTCTATTCTCCTAGCTACCATAGCATACATGAGACTATAAACAACAGACTCATAGGGAATTTTGGTCATGAATTCCTTTTGCTCATCTGCTTTGGGGCAATCATCCTTGTTTAGTTTCACATATCTGGGTAAAGGTGTACTCAATGCCTTTTCACCGTCCATATTGAGCCTGTGAAGTACTTTGGATATGTACTCACTTTGAGACAAGTATATGCATCTTTTACTCCCATCACAAGTAATGTCACTACAACATATGAGGGGCATACCAACGCTGCATATACCGAAGGTCACAGTCCGCGTTAGTATGGGCCTCAGAAAATGTCACTTAGAGATACTGACGGTCAAGTGACCGTTGGTATGACCTTTTTAAACGGATCGTCGGTGTGGCCCGCAGTCGCCGGTATAGGTGTCGGTATGAGCATCGGTATAGGCGTCGGTATGAGCATCCGTATACGCGTCGGTAATTTACTGAGAACTACCGACGCGTATACGGACGTCCATACCGATGCCTATACCGGCGGCGAGTTTTAAACATACCGCGAACTCGAGAGCAAAACTTCACATTTTTGCGCCTGTTTGAGTACTATCGGTCTACTGTCGAACTTACGCGTGCGAACCTGCATTGTCTTGTGCACACACACACACGGATCTCTCTCTCTACACACACTCTCTCTCTCGGCTTAGCTCTCACATCTTGGTAAGTGTTGCACGTACTGTTAGCATTTGTGTTTCTCTATGCTTTAGGGTTTCTAGTTTTTCTTTTCGTTGATTTTGCAGAAGCTCTTTGGCGTTGATTGTTTGGAATTGGACGAGAGACGACCTACATTACGCTTTGACGACAACGATTCAAAGAGGAACATACTTGTAAGTGATTCTTTTATTCGCTATTGATAGAGAGAGAAGAAGAAAGAGAGAGAGAAAGAGAGAGAGAGAGAGAGAGAGAGAGAGAGAGAGAGAGAAAGAAAGAGAGAGAGAAGAGAAAGGAAGATACACATTAATTTACACATGCATACATACACACATACATGTACACACATGCATGCTTACATACACACACCTATACACACATGCATGCTTACATACACACACACATATACACATATGCATGCATACACACACACATAAATTTACACACATGCATACACACATACATACACACACATGTATACACATATGCATACATACACATACACACACACATATACACACATACATACACACACGCATATATACACACATATACACACATGCATGCATACATACACACACATATACCGGCATGCATGCATACACACATGCATACATACACACATATACACACATGCATGTATACATACACACACATGTATACACATGCATACACATACACACACATACACATACATGCATGCATACATACACACACGTACACACACATGCATGCCTACATACACACACATACACATACATACACATGTATACACATGTATACATACACGCACACATGTACACATGCATACATACACACACATAAATACACACATGCATACATACACACATATAATCCTATTTTTATTTTGAAGTTTTTTTTACATCAAATATATAAAAATAGGATTAGGGTTTTAGGGTTAAATATTTAAGATTAGGGTTTTAGGGTTTTAACACCTACATAACATATATGCACACATACACATGCACATATAATAAATATATACATGTATATACACATGTATACAGAAATATACATATTTTAGGTCTAGATATTTAATATTAGGGTTTTAGGGTTTAGTATTTCAGATTTAAGTCTGAGTCTTTCTGATTAGGGTTTTAGGATTTTAATACGTAGATAACATATATAAACAAACACACATATACATATAATACATACATACATGTAGATACACATGCATACAAAAATATACATATTTTAGATTTAAATCTTTAAGATTAGGGTTTTAGGGTTATAACACCTACATAATATATATGCACACATACACATACACATGTAATACATATATACATGTATATACACATGTACACAAAAATATACATATTTTAGGTCTAGATATTTAAGATTAGGGTTTTAGGGTTTAGTATTTCAGATTTAAGTCTAAGTCTTTCTAATTAGGGTTTTAGGATTTTAATACGTAGATAACGTATTTATACAAACACACATATACATATAATACATACATACATGTAGATACACATGCATACAAAAATATACATATTTTAGGTTTAAATCTTTAAGATTAGGGTTTTAGGGTTATAACAGCTACATAACATATATGCACACATACACATACACATGTAATACATATATACATGTATATACACATGTATACAAAAATATACATATTTTAGGTCTAGATATTTAAGATTAGGGTTTTAGGGTTTAGTATTTCATATTTAAGTCTAAGTCTTTCTGATTAGGGTTTTAGGATTTTAATATGTAGATAACATATATACATAAGCACACATATACATATAATACATACATACATGTAGATACACATGCATACAAAAATATACATATTTTAGATTTAAATCTTTAAATTTAGGGTTTTAGCGTTATAACACCTACATAACATATATGCACACATACACATGCACATATAATACATATATACATGTATATACACATGTATACAGAAATATACATATTTTAGGTCTAGATATTTAAGATTAGGGTTTTAGGGTTTAGTATTTTAGATTTAAGTCTAAGTCTTTCTGATTAGGGTTTTAGGATTTTAATATGTAGATAACATATATACATAAACACACATATACATATAATACATACATACATGTAGATACACATGCATACAAAAATATACATATTTTAGATTTAAATCTTTAAGATTAGGGTTGTAGGGTTATAACACCTACATAAGATATATGCACATATACACATGCACATGTAATACATATATACATGTATATACACATGTATACAAAAATATACATATTTTAGGTCTACGTATTTAAGATTAGGGTTTTAGGGTTTAGTATTTCAGATTTAAGTCTAAGTCTTTCTGATTAGGGTTTTACGATTTTAATATGTAGATAACGTATATACACAAACACACATATACATATAATACATACATACATGTAGATACACATGCATACAAAAATATACATATTTTAGATTTAAATCTTTAAGATTAGGGTTTTAGGGTTATAACACCTACATAAGATATATGCACACATACACATGCACATGTAATACATATATACATGTATATACATATGTATACAAAAATATACATATTTTAGGTCTACATATTTAAGATTAGGGTTTTAGGGTTTAGTATTTTAGATCTAGAATTTTAAGATTAGGGTTTTAATTAAATATATATAATTAAATATATAAAAATAGGATTACGTAAGGAAAAAAAATCTGAATATCTAAATAAATATATATATAAAATAAGATAACTATATACATAATAAATATAAAAAGAACTAGTGTTTTAAATTATTTAATTAAATATATATAATTAAATATAATTAAGTAATGCGAGTGCCAGCTGACTCTGATGCTTGGAAGCACATAAATAGTAAGTGGCTAGAGTTTGCTAGTGAGCCTCGGTCCATATGTCTAGGCCTAGCTATGGATGGAGTGAATCCATTTGGATTACGCAGTTCTTCATGGAGCACATGGGCTGTATGTTTGGTCAATTATAATATCCCACCATGGTTGGCCACAAAGAAAGGTCATTTTTTATTAGCTCTTATTGTACCAGGTAAGTATAAGGTAAAAAACATGGATGTATATCTTGCACCACTTGTGGAAGAACTGCGCATTTTATGGGATGGGATCACTGTGTGTGACATGTCTCAACCTATAAGAAGACGAGACGTGCGAGTGCAAGGCATACTTATGTGGACAATGCATGATTGGCCTGGTTATGGTGAATGTTTAGGTTTATCGATTTCAGGTTACCATGCTTGTCCTTTATGCGGACCACGACTCGAAGCACGCTATTCCTAAGCACTACGTAAAACTGTCTATGAAGGATATCATAGATATTTGGCTGATGGGCATGTTTTACGTGAAGGACAAATTGGTCGACAAGCGCAACACCAAATGAAAGCTAGCGATTGGAAACGACTGTGGGATTCAGAAAATCCAGTTGCTGGCATGAAACGGTTGTCCATTTTTCATGAACTCCCTTATTGGAGTGAATTGGTGATCAATCATTTGGTAGACCCGATGCATATTTTCAAGAATGTGGGAGAGATGCTTTGGAAAACTTTGATTGGAGAAAGAAAGTAAAGCACAAAGGGACGACTTAGAAGAGTGAGGTCGTATGCGAGAGTTGTGGGCAATTACTAAGCCCAACGGAACAGTATCGTTACCAAGAGCTCCTTGGGTGCTTCGCAGGATGGAAGAGCAACAAGTGAAGAAAACAATTTCAGAGTTTCGTACACCTACTAGATGCATGAGATGTCTAAAGACTGCTTTCACACGAAACGACGATCTTGCAGGACTCAAGTCTCATGATTGGCACAAGTTTTTACAGTTTGTGCTCCCTGTAGCCCTAAAAGATTGTCTTTCAGAGGATGTACGAAAAACCATTTATAAAATTAGTTCTTTAGTACTGTGGATATCTTCTAAAGAGATAAATAGAGATAGCATAGAGAGTGCGAAACTCAATGCTATCGAGGCTGTTTGTATGGTAGAGAAATACTTTCCCACAAGTATTCTCACTATTCAACTTCATTTACTGGTTCATGTAGTAGATGAAGTTGCAATAGCAGGAACTGTCCATAGTCGATGGATGTTCTTCTTAGAGCGCTTTATGAAGACATTAAAAGGGTTTGCTCGATAGAGAGCACATCCAGAGGGTAGCATGGCAGAGGGATGGCTTGTACAAGAATCTCTTGTATTCATATCTGAGTTTCTACGTATATCGGATCCCGAAATGCCTCGCTTATGGAGCGATGATGAAGATGTTTGTCTCGTAGGCGATGAACCACAAGGTAAAGGATTGCAAAGAAAAATGGATGCAGCTTTCAGAGTTGCCCACTTCTACTCCTAGGACGAGTACCTCAGATGTAGGTACGCCACGGAGTACACCACGCAGTACACCACGTACGCCTTGGGGTGCTCATGACCATGATGACTCCAAGGTGTATAGTATCCGAGATGGAGCTCCGGTGATGGATGCGACTGGCAAAGCAATGTGTGCACGCATACGACAGCTTTGCTCCATCCGGTTTGGACACTCCATCATGCTGAAAATGGAGTGAACAGGATAAAGATCGGAAGAATTATATCACACAAACGATTTACCAAGAGTTCCGACCAGCCGATGGACAGTCGATTGTTAGTTCAGAGTGGATTATGCACACCGCACATGAGGTCATGTCGCATCGACGATCCGAGGCTCGTGATGCATTCAAAGAAGGCTTACCAAAGCCTATGTGGTTAGATGCTGAGGAGTGGGACATGATTTGTGATGAGTAGCAGCAGACTCCTGATCGATATCGCCAGCAGCAAAATGCCGCAGCCACACGTCTAGACACGATTGGACCGTCACATTTGGGCAGCGACGGATATAACACGATGCGTCATGAGTTTGTAAGTACCATTTCATTTATTGAATTTATTTGTGTTAAATTTCTCATATATATTTCTCTAATCTTTTTATATTTGTTTCAGGAGCTGGCAATGGGTCGTCCTCCAACACGAACGGAGGAGTCTTATAGATATAGTCATGGGTTGACTGCACTATTGCAGGACTTGGAGGGACGCGGTGCGGTAGTTTCATGGGAGCGTTTGCGATGAGGTAATTAATTTATAAACTTGGTTTTTACTTGTTTGTAATTTTCATGTGAATTTATCTCATTCCATTAATGCTCTTTGTTGCAAGACTGTTGATATGGAACGTTCTTTGCATGTGTATGTCAGTGGAAGACCAATATTTTGTATTTGATTTCCATATGGCAATACATTGCTTTGCCACATTTTGTAAAAGCGTCATATATGACAGTGGTTTGCCACACTCTTGTACATGCTTCATTATTGAAATATATAACTTCTTTTGTACATGGTTCATTGTTCATTCTGATTATCTCTTTTGTGTACAATAATACTCTGTTTCATGAAATCATATTTCGGTTGTCATTAGAGTACACATCACATGTACTCGGTTTTTTTTGGGCAGAGTGTATTGTCTTTTGTTCAGCAACATCATGGTAATGTTGCGTAGCAAAACACAAAACACTCTGCCCAAAAAAAAGTTTGTAGGTATGATCGTGGGTATACGTGACGGTACTCCCATTAGTGTCATCGGAATAACCGTCGGTACACCCAGGAGGCGATACAGCAGAAGCCGATTACCGACGCATATACCGACGCATATACCGACGCTTATACCGATGTATTTACCGACGCATATACTGATGCCTATACCGACTCTTTGGTACCGATGCGTAAACCGACCTTTACACCGGCGTCGCGGCAAATAAAGCCGCGTTCATTTTCCTCGGTAAAAACCACGGTATACCATCGATCTGTTGTAGTGTGTGCATGCCAAGAATGTGTTTGGCATCCCCCAAATCCTTCATCTCAAATGTCTCACTCAACTTCTTTTTGAGAATTGACAAGTCATAAGAGGACTTCCCACTAATCAAGATATCATCGACATAAAGTATCAAGCATATCAAGCTTCCATCTAAGCATCTTTTTGTGTAGAGAAAATGATCCTCATTCCTTCGAGAATAGCCTTGAGACTTCATAAAAGCATCAAAATTTTGTTACCATTGTCTAGGGGACTATTTAAGTCCATACAAGCTCTTCTTGAGCTTACAAACTAGAATTTCCTTGCCAGGAACTACATAACCCTCTGATTGTTCCATATAGATATCATCTGTAAGATCTCCATGCAAGAAAGCGGTTTTCATATCCATATGGACTACCTCTAAGTCCTCCATTGCAACGAATCCAATCAACATATGTAGGGTAGTCATCTTGACCACTAGAAAGAAGATTTCCTTGAAACCAACACCATGTTGTTGCTTAAAACCCTTTGCAACAAGTCGTGCTTTACACTTTGGAGAAGCACTATTTGATGTGAATTTCAACTTATATACCCATTTACATGGTAAAGCTTTCTTTCCCTTTGACAAAGGAACTACATCCCAAGTACCATTCTTGTGAATAGAATCCAACTCACTCTTCATGGCATGCTCGTATTTGACATGATCCTCTATCTCCATAGCCTTTTTTTAGCAAGAAGGCTCGTTGGCATCTATTAGCGTAACAAAATCTAAACCTATAACATATCTATCAGGTGGATGTGAGACACGTGTAGAGCATCTCAATGGTTGTTCAACAGGAACATTCGTAGACTGATCTGATTGAACATTCTCTTGAACATCTCTATGTGCAGCATTTTTATGCATGCTAACTGGACGACTAGTATCCTCAAACACCACTCTTCTAAGAAAGCGGCATTATTGTTGGTTTTTTCCTTCTTATGATGCAAGGTAGAACTTATTTAAAAGTAAGGCATAAAACTCTTCAAAATGTAATGTTTGAACCGTTACTGAGGATTGACATCAATAACGAGTCATGGAAATTTTTGTAGACATCCAAAGACAAAAATATGTGTATTCTCTATTAGTAATAGACACAAGAACTCTTGCCATTTCATCATGCATGTTCTTCAGCTACATGGTAAAGTTTCTAGTCCTTATCCATCTATAAACCTTTTTGTATTAAGCTCTTTAGTATGTTTTAAGCTTGTGATGCCTTAGATCTATGTTGAATCATAGAAATCCCATTTTTGTACCTATTCACCAAGGCACAAAGTGCATGTGTGTTTTTGTTCCTCCAAGTTGTATAAAGATCTACATCTCTAGGAATAATCATGATGGGATTTCTAGGGTCTTCTACGATAATCAACTTTGGTTCTATTCCCAAAATAGTCTCTAGAATCTCATAAGAATCAAAGATTGAGATGAGTATAAAATTATACAATGTGTACTTAGTACCATCTAACTTTCCCTTAGTGAAACTAGGTGGAAGAATACATATTATTCCCAACCTAGCACTAGCTATAGTAGAGGATGAACCTCCACTAGGGATGCTTTTGGTTGTTCAACTAAACCTTAACTATCCACAAAAGCCATTTTTCTCCACGAAAAATTAGTATGGGTTATGTACCATAAGTATGAAGTTCCTTGCTAAACCTCAAAGCTACTAGTAGTCTGGTACCATGTAAGAGGTTATCACATAGAAATGCAACAGAAGATAAACAATTAAAATGAATTATTTAATAAGAAAACTGCTATTAGAGGAATGAAAGAAGAAAATAGAGTGCCCAATAGAACCAAAATTCTAATTTTTTAAGGTACAAGGATATAATATAGGATTTTCCAAATTTTCACTCAAACATTAGGATCTTGGATGGTGACACATGTGAATACACAATTACACAACTATGTTAGTATACTATACAGTTTCTTAAGGACTATATAGAACTACTCTTCCCAACTTCGATAATTCCAAGTTCTATGTCCCCTTTTATTGCCATTTTCCACATGTCCTTAAACCATAACTTGGTATGCTTAGATTCCTAGTATGTTGAGGTTGTTGTCCCGCTAATATTACTATGGTAGTAAATGCCCAAGCTGGGTGGAGCCACTGACGTATAGACTGTGCTAGCCAACAAAATAATAGATGGAAAAATCCCTAATCTTTATCTCTAAACATAGGGACCATGTCATATTATCATAAATGTTCTCATAAATATCCAAAGTGTACGAGAAATTGGATTTAATATTCCATAGGTGAACTCAAGGAGAATGATGACCTCTCCAATGTCCAACCCATCATGGCTAGTACTAAATCTAGATTTTAGTTCTCGTAAACTCTATTCTTTTGATCATTCTTGGATCTAAACATCACCCTATCCTATCCCAAACTTTCTAATGTTAGGATACAAGTGTATTCTTTACCATTGTTGGTCAAGACGTGCCCTCATCTGAACATAGTGTATTCTTTACCATCATTGGTCAAAACTTGCCCTCATCTTAACATAGTTGTGAGCTTCTACCACATAGTCCACTATTTGGACTCAACATGGGCCACTATTGTGACATCACGAGAGGTTTCATGTTGAACCTCTCTATCATGTTTTCCCTTGAAGCTCATGATCTTTTCTAAATTGTTGTATCTAACACATGTTTCTATGAGTTCATGGAAAAAATCTCTCTAGAATGTAACCAATTTCTTGAAGATCTTCCAAGCTAAGCGTCTTGGGCCATGATGGTTTTGTTCCTTATGGTGTTAACCCTAATGCAAACATCTTGTTTTTTGTAGCAAACACTTGGAAACATTTTTTTTGTGTTTCTTAATTACCTTGACCCTTTCAGAAATTGTTCATACATCTAGCAATTTCAGAAGATTGGAGGCTTAATATGAAATAGGTTCTTCCTACTCTACTGATTGGACAATTATTCTTGTTGATTCGATGACATATAAGAGTCCTATGTGAGCATTGATAAAGTTTATGAAACACCATTCTCAACGATAGCTTCCTCTTGGTAGACACATAAAGCATAATATATCTTTAAGACGGGAATATAATCTTGTCCATTAACATTGGTATATGTATATATGCCTCTTGATTTCTCACTTCCAAATTCATGAATATCTACCTCAAAGGGATGCTTGGCCAAAAGGAGGTAAGTAGGACAAAACGTTTCATTTGCGTCATCATTTTAATAAATCATGATGTTTTAGCCATCATGTGAAACTTTAGCTACATGCAAAGACCTATTTGGGCATGGTAATTTCTCTTGAATTCCTTGTTATTGTGCAAGTTCATCACTATTTCTTTGATTTTCATCTTAGACTTCCACCTTTGGAGTACTACACTCTTCACATTCATTAATTACTTGGTAAATATATCTAATATTTTCTACATAATATGTGTTCCCTTTCTTGATGGCTAGTGTGGAGAAACAATAATAATCTACCAGTGTGTCTATAATTAAAACATGTTTCTGCAGTCGTCAATGAGGAACTCGGCACCAAATTGATTGGTTTGTGAATAGGCTAGTAAAACAAAGTACTCTTCCACTTGGGTCACATTCTACAAATCAACCTCAATGTGTTGCACCTCCATTGAGGGCTTTTCCATGGCGTTGTCTACATTTTTTCATATTTTTCTCTTAGAAACTTAGCTTCCTTCTTGGGATTCTTTGTTTTGAGTCTCTTGGACAAGATAAAACTTAATCCAAGGCAATGCTCTACAGGATCCCATGATGGCTAGAAACCTAGATATGAAATATCCCATAATGGAATCCCATTGATGGTATCTTAGAACAGGGTCTCAACAATTTGTTTAACAAGGATTTAATCAAGATAGGAAATAGGATCACAATAGGCTCAAAATTTCAAGATATAAGTAAATTCCCAAAAATCACACCATTTTATGTCCTATAGTGTTCAAGCTCACACAAAATTGCGAAGGACCACAAAGGGGATATAGATGCAAAACAAGATCTACTTGTGGGTTCTAGAGCCCTGCTATACTTCCAAACATTTAGTGGAGATTCCCTCAATTTCCATCTCATGAAATGGTCAACTTAAAAAAAACTTCCTAAGGATTCTTTAATTTGATACTACAGGTTAAAAAATGGACATTTGCATCAAACATTTAGTTACTTGAAGGTTCGTGTGTCGAAAAGAAGATAGCAAGGCTTGTTCTACAAATGTCTTAAGACCTCTATAGTGCCTCTAAATATACTCTTTCTAGCTCTTTTAGGGGTGGGATACATTTAGAGGATTTCATCTTTGCCGCTCATTCTTTTGTATAATAAAGTTTAGGAGCATTTTCCATCCTTTAGGATCTTGTTTGCTCTTCTCTAATTAATGCACATGAATCAATGGATCCCTTAGTTCTATATTTGGTGCTCATTCTAAAGGATCCTATGTATCCATGAAGCACAAAGGCAAGATCTTTAATATATGCTAGTATAAAAAATGTGGGATCGTCTAATTTTCCATATGATCTCACAACAAATGGTGCTTTGTTTCAAATTTAATGATCCTTCAAGAATAGAGTGTGGGCCCCATAGATAACTCCAAAAGGAAAGGAAGAAGTTCTAGGGTTGGCATCTTATATTTGAGGGATCACTTGAAGGGGTCCCCTGACAAAATCTTATTACCTATTTGATGGATTCTCAAATTCAGTCTCCTATGAAAGCTTTATCACAAATATTTACCTCTTTCCAAGCCTTCAAATGGCTTGTGAGAATGAGAAGGCTCCTCCTGAGATATCTAGAACAGAACATGGAAGATCTTTGTTGGCCTTTCTTAGTCAAAGCAAACTCCCTTATGGTGAAGGATATGTTATTGGTAATGTTTCTTAGGTTCCTGAGCATCTATGTCTAAGGGAAATCAAGAATTATGAAGACGTCATGATCTTTGCATAGATCACATGGGATCCCATTGTGGTTAATGATTGTGTTCTTTGGAAGGCAATAAAAGTGGTTCAATGGAGGTCTTAGCTTATATCTCCTAACGACACCTTTTAGGGATCTGTTAACGTGTTATAGAAACAGTAATGCTGACCAACTGAAATTGCTACCGAACAAATGTTAAACGTGAAACAGTGTTTTACCGTAAAATGGGTTAAACTTTCAGTATCATTACCAAAAAAAAACGTTACTAGACCAGCGTGGGTTCTTGGGAGTGGTAGGGGTCTGTTAGACAGAGGCCCTGTACTAATTTCCCAAACCTTCTTTACAATCAACAACAACACTACTGAGTGTCTTAGCTCAAATCATTAACATTAACTGGGCGAGACTGGCTTTCTATATTCCTGGGTACCGTACTTCTTCAGACTACCCTGCTATTGAAACAGAGTAGTAGTCTGGACTACAATCTTAACAGTAGTAATCAACCGGAGATACTACTTTAACCGACAGATCCGTTCGTCACAACACTTACATCGATCTCAATTTAGAGTTTACGTTTACCAGAAGTAATAATTCGTCTTCGTCACCGAATGCAATAAGTTCAGTAAAACAAACAGAACATACTCCATAGTGTATTAAGTTGTCAAATTAAATCACGCAGTAATATAACTACTCAGACTGACTCAAAGTACTTCAACGACCGAAGAGCATACAACAATACTATGCAGAAATAGTACTCAGACACACAATCCATCACTTAACAGTCATCACAGTGAACTTCAATGTAAGCAGACGATGCAGACAGAACAGAGATCAACATTAACAATACTCAGAACTTCACAATAGTGTAACAATACTCTAACAAATATCAAGGTGGACAATCTGACAATTCCAGGAAAAACATCTCTCTCGACCATTCTCTTTTCATTACTTTATATAGAATTACAAGATGCACGTACCAACTTTTCGCGCGTAATTCAAGGAACTCCGTTACATCCGGCATACATTTGTCCTACTCCGGCGGCCGTCTAACACCCCTGGCACGCACGGTGGACTCGAACCCGCAAGTGATTTTTGATTACAAAACTCATTGTTCATCTACGATTCCTTCTAGATACATATTTCTTGCTAATCTAAATGTGCGGGCTATTTTTTTCTTAAGGGTTTCTAATAATTGTTTAAGGGTATCGGGTTCTAAAATCTGCGCATCTACTCTAACGGAACTAAGTGCGATGGCTTCAGTAAGCAAAATTTCGGCTTGTGTTTGCAAAAAGAGCTCTTGTAAATAAAAATCCTTTGATAATGCCGCATCTCTTGCTGTCTTCATGTCCGTTACTTGTTTCTGCATCTCATTGATTCTGTCTTTCTGGTTTCATACCTGATTATCCAGTCTTTCAAACTGTTGATTCTGGAACTGTATGGTTTTATGGTAGGCATCTCGTTCTTTGCGGACATTCGCTAATTCTTTTTGATGTTTAGCTTCCCTAAGTAATTGATGTTTAAGGATATAGTTCACCTCATCCAATGATTCTCTTGTTCTCTGTAGCTCTTCTACTGCCTGCTTTGCTTCTCTCTGCTGCTCTTGGTATTTCTGTACTATTTCCTGCAACTGGCATCTTGTTTCTTCCAGTAGGTTTCCTAGTGCTATTCTTGTATCGTCTGCATCTTTGATTGTTTGTTTTAACTTTATTATTTCGGTGTCGGCAGCTGTCAGTAATTCGTTTTTTTCAGCTAATGCCTTATCTCGCTGGCTTGAGCTTTCTTCTTGTGCTTGGAGTGTAGCCTGTAGTTGCTTGATCTGCTCATGTAGTGCATGATTTTCCACTCTTGCTGCTTGTAATTCTTCCTGACGAGAGGTGATATCCGCCTCCATTATTTCCAATTTCCTTTGGAATTCTTCTCGTGCATCGTCTGTGGCTTGCTTCAGGTGTTGCGGTAGTTGTTGGGATAGATTAATTAAGAGGCGACCCATGGCTTCTAATTCCAAAAAAACTGGAATGGGATGGGGTGGCAGAGGAGGGCGATGTTGCGACGAGGTTCCGGTGAGGAGTTGTTGTGAATTCGGTGGTGAATAGTTGAGGGAGGATGTCGAGGTTTCGGTAGTTCCGGTGGGGTGACTGGGCTTGATGGGGTTGCGGGGTGGTTCCGGTTGGGAAATGGGGTTAACAGGTGGTGTTTTGGGGAGGGCAGAGTCAGTAGTTGTTACCTTGTTTGTTTGTTCCGTTTCTGCATTGTGCGCTTCTGTAGATTCCGCTGCCTTTAGTAGCTTGTCTAGTGCATCTTGATTAGATTGTTGCTCATTTTCCTGTTGCTCTGATTCTTTTTCGGTCGAGATGGATTCTGTTTCTGCTTGATCCTGTTGTTCTTGTTGCTCTGCCGATGATTCATTGTGCATTGAAGTTGCTGTATCATGGAAGGTTTCTTCTTCGTTCTTCTGTTCGTCTTTATCGTCATCATTAACTTTGCCAGCTGAGCCTTGTGCTTCACTTTCTGAGGAGCTAATTCTGATACGTTTCCTGCGGAACAACTGATTGAGCTCTTCTTCATCTTCTTCTTCCTCATCTTCTAGTAGTTGAACTGACTCTTCGTGCCTTAAGACTGGTCCTCGTGGTGGTGGTTGAGCGGCGAGTATGGTTGGGAAGAGGAAAGAAAGGATGTGGGGAAGTCTGGATCGAGGGGTGGTTCCTTTGTTGACTTGCTTCACTATGGCGACGCACTCCTTATGGATTCGGTGAAAGAAAAATGATGCGAAATTAACGGGTTCTCGTGCGGCAAGGTCGATGGCAGAATAGAATGGGCGAGAGATACCGTATGTGCGTTTTTGGAGGTTAAGGATCGCAGCTAAGAACTGTAATGCGGTTTTTTCAGGTTCGGGGCGACAGAGAATGGCGTATTCATTTGATGAAAATCGGGGAAAAAGTTCTACCATTCAAGCTACAGGGATGCTTGGGCCATTTTCGCGGCCTTATGGGGTGAGACGGAAGGCTTCGGCGAAGGCCTGGAAGGTTATGACGGTTCTAGATGGTAGGGAGGGGAAGAGCCATTGTCGTTCAGCGATGGGGGATGGCAGGGATGATTTGTGCGAAGAAGGGATGGGCTTCCACTGAGTGCCATGGCAGCTCAGCGAAGTTGGCCAACCCTCGGATACGCAGGTAATCTCCTACCTCGGTAGGGATACCATCATGGAAAGCTGCGAAATTTGCCAATGCTTCCATTTCGCACGTGAACATGAATACACAGATCACAACACACGAATACACAGTACACGGAAGACACGAGCACAATCACAAGAACACAATAGCGTTTTTTCGCGCAACCGAAGAGCTTAAGTACAGACATTACGGTGGGGGGGGTAGGAAGTGATGGTTATCATTGTGCGGTGCTGGAATGATATTGCTTTTAATTTGGCATGCATACTTGAGTAATTGGTAAGGAGGGTGGCTTATGACAAAACTCGACTATAAAAAAGAGAAAAGAAAGAACATAATGAAAAGTAAAAAACAAAAGCTAAAAAATGCGGTCCACCATCAAATGATTTAATGCGGACTAGTAGCGCTTTGATACGGCCGCAGCTTCGAGCCGTTGATTGCTTTTGGAAGTGGATTTCTGGTCAACGTAGTCAACCGAAAAGTTGCTGGACCGATTTGATATGAGATCTTGTAAGGGCCGAACCACCGTAATTTGAATTTGCCTGCGGATCTATTTGACTTTGCATTATAAAAAAGTACAAGCTGTCCTACCGAAAATACAGGAGTCTTCAGGTTTCGGTCATGCATCCTTGCTTGTCTTAGTTGAACTTCGTGCATGGTTAAAAAACTGAGCCATCGGTGCTCGTCTAACTCTCTGAGGGTGTCCAACCGAAATGACAATGAGTCTTCCGGTAGAAGTTTCTGAGCAATTGCCACTCGTAAACTTGGTATAACTATCTCCATTGGTGCTATTGCTTCTAAGCCATAAGCTAATTTGAAAGGTGTCAATCCTGTTGTTACCTTGTATGTAGTCCGGTATGCCCATAATACTGCAGGTAGCAGTTGATCCCATCTTTCCGGTGATTCCATGATCAATTTTCGAAGGATATTCAGCAGAGATTTGTTTGTACTTTCGGCCAATCCATTGGCACGAGGATAATAAGGAGAACTAAATTTATGTGTGACCTGGAACGACTGTGTAAGTGCCTTCATTAAATTGTTTACAAAATGAGTGCCTTGATCTAAGACAATTTCTAGTGGTAAGCCAAAACGTGGAAAGACATCGGTTAGCAGACACTTTGCTACTGTAACTGCTGTAGCAGACCGTAAAGCCCAGGCTTCTGCCCATCTGGTTGCATAGTCTGTGCAGGTCAGTATGTAACGGTTGTTACTGGAGACTGCTGGAGGTGTAATTGGACCGATAAAATCTAGACCCCATTTCTGGAAAGAATCCAATGGTAAGATGGGTTGCAAAGGAAAAAGATGACGTTGCAAAGGCTGACCAGATCTCTGACATGTATCACATTGTTTGACAAACTGTGAGATATCTCTGTTCATTGTTGGCCACTAGAGACCACTCTGCAGAATTTTTCGGTGAGTTAAGTCTGCTGCAAAATGGCCACCGGAAGGAATTGAGTGAGCCAAAGTAATAACTGAATTAACTTCATGTGGTGGAATACAATGAAGTAAGATTCCGGTATGATCTACATAATATAATTCTCCAGCAATTAACCGAAATCGACGGCTAAAGACTGCAATTTCTCTGCGTACAGCCATAGAAGTCTGAGATGGAAGGCAACCATCAGTGAGAAAGGTCAAGATCTGATCATAATACAAAAATGGGATAGGTGGGTCTACAGATTCTTCATTAATTAGTTCTGATACATAAATCGCGGGTGTCGTGTCATCTATGCCCACCGGAGCTTCACCGGAATCTAAGCGGGATAAGAAATCTGCTAAGGCATGTGAACTGCCTGGCCGGTGAATGACTTCGTAGTCAAATTCCTACAAGAGTAAGACCCATCGCGCTAATCGACCACCTAGATGCTGTTACCGAACTAGATAGACAAGTGCAACATGATCTACATGAAATGTAAATTTACGGCCTAGCAAGTAATGTCTGAATTTCTTGACAGAATATACTAGCCCTAGACATTCTCTTTCTGTTACAAAGTAATTCTTCTCAGCAGGCGCTAATCTTCTACTTGCATAATACACTAGTCTGAACCATTTATCAATTTGTTGCATCAACACACTTCCTATTGCTATATCTGAAGCATCAACAAATACATGAAATGGGTGATCCGAGTCCGGCGGTTGTAAGATAGGAACTTGTGTTAATAAATGCTTTAAACGATCAAATGCTATCTGGCATTCCTGGGTCTATTCAAATTGTCGAGGAGTCTTGTTAATTAGCTTGTTCAGGGGTATTGCCAAATGAGCAAGCCACCGTAAGTGTCTTCCATGCCACCGTACTTGGCCCATAAAGCGCATAACTTCTTTTGGAGAAGCTGGCACCGGAGCTTCTAATACTGCCGAAATTTTATCTGGATCTACTTGGATACCTTGTGCAGATACAATGTGGCCAAGTAACTTGCCACATGAGACCGCAAACACCGATTTGTTTGGATTCAAACAGAGTCTATACTCTCTACATTTCTGAAAGCAGCACCGTAAATGGAACAGGTGTGCTATCATCTTACCGAGAATTGAAAAATCGTCGAGATATACTTGCATAAATGAAGTGAGATAAGGAGAAAATATCTCCTGCATACATCTTTGAAATGTTCTTGGTGCGTTTCTTAATCCAAACCACATTACCGTACAAGCAAAGACACCCCAATTGGTAATAAATGAAGTTTTTGGTATATCTTCTTCGGCCATTCTTACTTGGTTGTAGCCACTGTATCCATCTAGGAATGAATACATCTCGTGACCTGCTACTCTATCAAGCATGGTATCCAAAAAGGGAATTGGAAAGGGATCCGGTACGGTTGCTGCATTTAATTTCGGGTAAATCTACACAGATTCTCAATTTCTTGTTTTTCTTAGGCACAATCACAATTGGATAGATCCATTCAGCATGCTCTACTGGTACGATGAATCCGACTTTTAATAACCTATCCAGTTCTGCCTTTACCTGAGATGCATAATGGGGATTCATTCGGTAGCTGGTTTGCTTTATCGGTCTTGATTCTGGCTTCAGCATGACCCTGTGCTGGTAGATACGGGGGTCGAATCCTTTCATGTCTTTGTAGTCCCATGCAAAGACATCAGTGAATTCTTGGAGTAGTTGGATTAAATCTGCTTGAAATGTTTCCGGTAAGTTTTGCTTATCTTCACAGGACGCGGATGATCTTCATCTCCTAAATTGTAAGTAATGAGCTGATCTTCGGGGACATAGAACTGTTGATGTTTCTCTGTGTTGTGTGTTGGTTTAAGAAGTGGCTGCAGTTCATCGTCATGTGTCGAAACAGTGTCTTCCTTCTTAGCTTCTTCTGTGATGGGTATTACCGTACAGACTGAAGCGTTCCAATTATCTACAATGGTCTGTAGGTCAACAGTTCCTAAGGAAATTAAATCAGCATTATTCTTCAGAAACTCTTCTTCTTCATCATCTGACAATCCATCTAGCATATGGACTGGTTCGGCAAAATACGGTCTAGCGTGTAGCTCGCAAGGTTGTATAGCATCTAATTTTACCACATATCTTCGATTGGTATCTTTGAACGCAAGCTCTTGTGCAGACCAGTCCTGTATTACCTTCGCATGCTTCAGCCAAGGTCGGCCGAAAAGAAGGTTGTAATCCAAAGTGGATTCCGACAGATCTAGTATGACAAAGGTCATCTTAAAGGTCGTACCTTGCAAAGTGATGGGTATATTTCGCACAAGTCCTACGGGATGGACTCTTGATTGATCTGCCATTCTGACAAAAAATTGAACTGGTTCCATTTCGGTCCATCCTAATCTTTTGCATAAGGCCGCAGTCGCAATGTTAACACCAGAGCCTCCATCAATCAATACTTGCGTAATCTTATGATTCTTATACCATACTGTAATCAAGGGGACTGAATGATCGACAATAGAATCAGGTTCCGGTTGAACTGCTGCTGTTGCCGGAATACAAGAAGGTACCGGACTGAACTGTTGTTGGAACTGTTGTCGAATTCCAGGTACTAATGCCAGTAGTTGGCCCAGAGGTAGAGTGATAGATGCCTTAGATAAGATTTCCCAGGCCTGTTGAGATTGATTGATAGGCTCTACTGATGTTGACATTGATGCTTCTGCTGATGCAGAGGTGTCTACGGTTGGTAATGTATCTGCTGCTGATGATGTTCCTGCTGCTGACTTCCTTTGTTGCGTTTCTTCCTTCGTTAACGAGGGCTGGGTTACCGGAATAGGCTCTGGAAAGACTGGTGGTTCTACTGTGGTCCATTGACTAGCTTTGTTGTACATTCTGTGTTGTTCACGTACCCCTGGTTCAAATATCTCTACTGCTGGTTGCAGTTGCTTACCGGAACGGGTCTGGACTACAGCAGCCTATGTTTCCACCGGTGTGAGTTTTACCATGTTGGCCATTGGATTTTGACGTTCCTTCTTTCTTTGATCATACTCAGCTGCATCCTTACAAAATCTCCTAATATGTCCAAATTCACCACAAAAATGGCAGCGTGGTGGTGGTAGATTGGGATTTTCCGGTGGTGGTCCGTTCTGCCAGCGGTTTGGATTATAGTTGTTATTCCTCTGTCCTCGGTAATTTCGATATCCTTGCTGCTGGTTGTTTCTCATTTGTGGAGGCACATAGTGATTGGCTGGTTGTCCTTGTTCCTGGATAATTGCATTGACAGTCGCTGTTCCTTGTACTCTAGCGTTGTATGCAGAGTTTTTGGTGGTGTGTCCGGCAATGTTGCAGATAGCGCAGGATGTCTGATTAAGTGTGCAATTGGCACTGGTATGTCCTGAATTTTCGCATATGTTGTAGTATACCTCTCTAGTCATATCTTCTGCAACATTCTTGTTTGCTTTTAACCATTCTAAATCTTCTGTAAATCCACCGACTTTGTGTTCCAGTTGCAGAGTCATTGCAATGACTGCATCGAGGGACATGGCTCTGACACATCTTATGATCATGATCTGCTTAAGTTGTTGAACCAAGCCATTGATGAACCACTGAGTGATAACATCATCTGGTAAGTTAGCATGGGCCGGTGGGAGCTTCCTTAAGTGTGTTCTGAAGAGAGTAGCATACTCCTGTACGGTTTGATTTGGTTTCTGTCTGTTATTCTGTAGATAATCAAAAATTTCGGCTGGATTCTTTTTTAGCCTGAATCGCTGCAGAAAAGCATCTCATACTGCTTCGTAGGTTCCGAAATGATTAATATCATATTCTGTAAGCCATCTAGCTGCTTCATTAGCAAGTGTAGATTGGAAGACAATGGCTTTGTAGCCTGATCCGGTGGAAGGTTGAGAACTGCATAGCTTATCTCGAAAGTGCGTACGTGAGCATCCGGATCATCTCCTGGAAATCCACCAAACTTCGTGTATGTCACTCCCGTTGGAGGTGGCCTGGGTGGACATAACTGTTGTTGTCCGTTCATCGTGAGCGTGTTATACTTTCTTTCTGAACTACCGGAATCTGTATCGTCAGATGGCGCACTTTCCGGTGCAATTATCTTGCCTAATATGCTTCGAATCTCTGTTTCGAACAGCCTTCCTTCCTCCTTGATGTCCAGTGTATGGGAACTCGCTTCCAAGCATGGCAGATGGGCTGAAGATTCAGCAAAAAATGCTAAATCGTCACCGAAAAACTGTGATTCTCTTATCGAAATTTCACCGGAATGAACCGAAATTATGCCCGAATTCGGCGTTTTTCGCCATCGCCGATTTCTTTGACTAAAGTGTTTCTAATCGTAGATGAATCTGAATCTTTTTCCAAGAGTGTTAAACTAGATTCCAACTACGTCTTGGTAGGTTTTGGAATTACTATATTTTCGACAGGCTGTATCGAAATAGTACCGGAATCTACCAAAGGCGTAACAGGTTCCACCGGAATATGACCGGAATCAGTTTTAACGTTCTTAACTTTCTTGACAACTGGGTCAGTCCTAGTTGTACTTCTATCTCCCAAAGTTGGCTTTAGTACTCCAGACTGATGGTTCTTGGGATACGTTTCACCGGATCGAGTAACCGGCATGTATCATCTTTTGTACTAATCGCGTAGTATTACTAATGGGACAGTCTGCAACAATCTGGTTCTGTTGCTACTGCCAATCGAACGATAATCTAATTCTGACAGATGACTGACAATCTTGATGCCACCTTCCCACAGACGGCACCAAGTGTTAATGTGTTACAGAAATAGTAACGCTGACCAATCAAAATTGTTACCGAACAAATGTTAAACGTGAAACAGTGTTTTACAGTAAAATGGGTTAAACTTTCAGTATCATTACCAAAAAAAAACGTTACTAGACCATCGTGGGTTCTTGGGAGTGGTAGGGGTCTGTTAGACAGAGGCCCTGTACTAATTTCCCAAACCTTCTTTACAATCAACAACAACACTACTGCGTGTCTTAGCTCAAATCATTAACATTAACTAGGCGAGACTGGCTTTCTATATTCCTGGGTACCGTACTACTTCAGACTACCCTGCTATTGAAACAGAGCAGTAGTCTGGACTACAATCTTAACAGTAGTAATCAACCGGAGATACTACTTTAACCGACAGATCCGTTCGTCACAACACTTATAGCGATCTCAATTAAGAGTTTACGTTTACCGAAAGTAATAATTCGTCTTCGTCACCGAATGCAATAAGTTCAGTAAAACAAACAAAACATACTCCACAGTGTATTAGGTTGTCAAATCAAATCACGCAGTAATATAACTACTCAGACTGACTCAAAGTACTTCAACGACCGAAGAGCATACACCAATACTATGCGGAAACAGTACTCAGACACACAATCCATCACTTAACAGTCATCACAGTGAACTTCAGTGTAAGCAGACGATGCAGACAGAACAGAGATCAACATTAACAATACTCAGAACTTCACAATAGTGTAACAATACTCTAACAAATATCAAGGCGGACAATCTGACAATTCCAGGAAAAACATCTCTCTCGACCATTCTCTTTTCATTACTTTATATAGAATTACAAGATGCGCGTACCAACTTTTTGCGGGTAATTCAAGGAACTCCGTTACATCCGGCATACATTTGTCCTACTCCGGCGGCCGTCTAACAGATCCTATGAGTCCTCGAGACATTTTGGCCCGATATTTCACAAATAACTAGTTGAGGTTTGATTTGACCATGATTTCTCACAAAATTCGAACTATTTGGCAAATATTAAGAGCTTAGAGATGCAAGACCATTAGTTTCACAATCGAACCAAATATGAAGAAAGATGTGGAGCAAGATTGCATATCCAAGGATCTTGTAGTATTCATTAAGCACAATTCATCTTAAAATTGGGTAGGTACATGTTTTTTATCATATGTTATAGCTATGAAACCTACCTTTAAGGCTCAAGTCCCTAGAATCAAAGTTTAATCCCCCTCAATTACAAGGAGGATCTCCTAATATGGGATCCCACTAGAAAAAATTGGTGGAAATTAGCACTTGCACTAGTCAATAAGCTTGTTCCGTAGCAAAACCTTATTTTCCCCAAAGTTCTCTTTGAGTTTTGTATAGCCTTTCTGTCACAAATATGTTCTTAAGCCAAGATTCCACTCAAGTATTATGTGAGGTAAAAGGTGGATTTTTCAATTTTACTCACATTTAGATACCTTGTATTCCTCTGCTAGTCTTAAACCCCAAGTTTTAACTCCACAATGTTAGCATTGATGGTGTATATGACTAGGGATGGATCTTGCCCTAGCGACATTTTTTTTAAAGAACTTTTCCTTCAAATATGTGGAATTTTCGCTTGGCCCTAGTGTATGATCCTTGCACTACTTTAGCCATTCTTGTTGTATGCATGCCCACAATAGGACTCCCCTTTTGCAAGATTGTCATCTTTGATTCCATTATAGTCTTCTGTAGGCAAATCTTCTTTAGTGTATCTCCACCAGAAGAGAATCCCTTTATGGGATGTCACTTATAATATTGATGGGGATAAGTATTGGATGAACATTTGGTTTTTAGTTTTTTGCCAAATACGGTCTAACAAAATATGAAGTTAAGAGAGCACGATATCAAGATTTTATGATCCTCTAGAGGAATCCTCCGAATAGTCAATTAAAAAAAAATTATTTTCACCCAATGTGTCGTTGTTCCCTTTACCTCAAGGGGTGCTCAAAGCATCACATACATTAGATCTCATAGTTCCAAGTCTTGCTTTATTTTTGTGCTAAAAATAGGATCTTAGTTATGTGCTAGGAGGGATCTCACCATGTAGGGATCTTATGCAAGTATGTTGATTAGTATATGTGTGTATTGTTTACATTGGTACAAGTATTAGGCCTTGTATCATGTGACTTGAGCCTCCCTAGAGACAACCCCAAGGTTTTGAACCCCCTTAGAGAGGCAACATCTCAAGGGGGGATCCCACTAAGGGATGTTTCTCTTTAGATAATGTGAAAATTTGTTACACTCTATGATGCACTCCCAAGGTTGGGTTTCCTATTTTGGTAGAGGTCAGATCTCAAATAAGAATATTGTCTTGAGATCTCTATTGGTGCAAGAAAATCCAAGCCCACATACTTGGATGATTATCATATTTCTCATGGAGCCTTATATGATCAATCCCTTGTAAAATCATTTACATTTATCTTTGTAAAAGAATCTTACTTCCATGAGGAAGTTAGGAAGCATCAAATCTAGATTCATTTGGTAGTTGATTAATGATAAAATATATCCTATATTTTGGGATTTACTTTTAGATGGATTTTTGAATTTTAATTCAAAAGGTTGGCTCCAAACTCAAGTATAAAAAGAGGATCAAAAGACCCACTTGATATCTCGACTTGGAGAGATCATTTTGAAGGTGTACATTGTGATTTGAGAGCTCTCTCCATAGCTAAATCACACATCTTCACTCATGATTGGTAGCTCTCTAAGTTAATTAAACATCACCAAAAGGAATTAGGCTAATTGCTATTGTGCTTAGGGCATTGTTCAATATATTGAAGAGGTGTAGAGACAAGAATAGCAAGTCTATGACCTTGAATTAATTTCCTATCTATCTGTTTTGATCCATTGATTAGTGGATCATGTTCCAAACAGCATAGCTGATTATTTATGATCAATAGCAAGCTGAAGGGCCCACTACACTTTCAAGTACTTGTTCTTGGCTGGTGTGAAGCAAGTTTAAGCAAGACCACCAGCTTTGAGGACTATCCACCATATCCTCCAACAATGGTATCAGAGCAACAACAAGCAATGTGGGAGATAGATTTCCATCATTCATTGACAAATTGGATAGAAACAACTACCCATCATGGTCACTAAGGATGCAAGCCTACCTTTAAAGGATAAGTCTATATGGATACATCTCAAGAGATGAAGAGATGCCAACATTAAAGAGCAAACATCAACCCACAAGGGAAGAGCAAGAAAGGTTGACCAGATGGTGTGCAAAGGATGCTCTTGTCAAGTCTGATCTACTAAACTCAATATCTCATTTCTTATTGCCTCACATTAGGAATTGCAAGACCTCCCAAGAAACTTGGGAATTACTCTCATCATATCTCTCATAGAAAACAAGAGCTAGGAAGAACAAGCTATGGATGGCCTTCACAACCCTAAAAAAGCAATCAAAGCAAAGTGTAGTTGATTATGTAACAAAGACGAAGGATGTGGCTGACTAGCTTGCAAGCATTGGAGAGGAGATAGAAGAAGAGCACATAGTAAGGCACATCATCAATGGCATCAAAGCTGATGATAAGTGGGAATCCTTCACCACAGCAATGGACCTTGACATGGATATGCAGATACGTGACCTCAACACCTTGATGGGGCAACTCTTCACTCATGAGACAAAGCTCAAAAAGAATGTTGACAACTCTAGAGGTAACGAGTCTTCGGCCCTTTATACAGATAAGAGAAAAGTAAGGACAAATGTAAAAGCAAAAAGAATGAAGAAGAGGTTAGTACCTCTCAAGTCAAATACACAGGTAGAGTAACAGGTACTAGAGGAAGGGGTAGAGGAGGAAAGCAAGGTAGGGAGAGATCCTACAATATTTCACCTTGCAATATATGTGGTGTTACCAATCACATGACAGAAGAATGCTTAAAGAACACAAGGAATGAAAGGGGAAGAGGCTTCCATAGAGGGAGCTATGGACAATCCAGAGGCACATTCAAGAATGGAGGAATCAATTACAACCACAACTACAACCAAGGCTAAAACAACAACAAAGTATCAAGGAAATTTCAGAGGTAGAAGAGATTATAAGAACTACACAGAAGACCAAGAGGATTTCCAACACTTGCTATCAGAGCATAATTGACATACACACTTAGTTAAGATGAGTGAGATTGAGGACAAGTTGGATGGATCTTCTAATTATCTCATGTGGAGCTTCATGATGATGAATATTTTAGTGACAAATGATTTATGGAGTATCTTCAATGCATCCTTAACAAGACCCAGATGAGAAGGCGAAGAAGGAGCCATAGCAGTTTCAAGAGGTATTGGAATTACTATTACAAAAACAACTGAAGAAGAGGTAACCACTTCGACATCCGCAGTCACAGGTAGGTCTTTACCTACAGTTCCTTCTACTGAAGATCAGGCAAGGTGGGATACTAGAGATGCTTTAGCACTCTCATTCATAGCAATGAGTGTTAAAAAGCATATTCTAACACATATCAGATCTTGTAGAAGTTCCACACAAGATTGGTTGAAGCTTGAGAATCTTTTTCAGAGCAGAAATCCTACTAGTGCTCACTTAAGGAGACAACTAGCAAATACAAGGATGAAGCCTAGTGAGTCAATTCAAACCCACATTACGAGACTCGTTGACTTGAGAGATCAACTTCTAAATGTAGGAGTTGAGATATCAGATGAAGAAATGGTAAATACGTTGATTAATTCACTTCCTATTTCATATCGATATTTTATAACCACTCTTACCCTTACCACAAGAGATAGAGAGGTTACATTTGAAGAGCTAGAGTGCTTGTTACTTCAAGATGAAGATCAATTGAAGGGAATGGAAGAGAATGAAGAACCACTTTCATCTTCATCAAAGGGTAAAAAGAAGAAGAAGGATAAGAAGGAAAAGCAATCCAAGAAGGAAAGTAGGTCCCTCTCACCTTCTACTTCAGATTCTGTTTCTACTACATCTAAAGAGAAGTCTTCTAAGAAGAAGGAAATAATATGTTTTTACTGCAAGAAACCTGGGCATTTTAAGTCAGCATGTTATAAAAGGATTGCTACAGAAAAGAAAAAGGCATCTGGTAATGTTGCAGAAGATGATAAAAAAGGAAAATCTCAAGGTGATTCCTATGCCTGTATCACCATTGAGGAAGTAGCTTTTGATCAGGCAACTTTACAAATTCTTTCAGCAAGTCCTTGGATATTTGACTTAGGTGCTACAAAGCATATGACAAGTTGCAAAGATGTGTTTTCTTCTCTTTCATATTCTTCAGGTATAAGAGCTACTATTGCACGTGGCAATGATTTGGATGTTGTGGGAATTGGTATAGTAACCCTAAAGTCAAGAGAAGGTGGTAATTTTCAGATTTCAGATGTTCTATATGTACTTGAAATGAAGAAGAATCTGCTATCTATATCTGCATTTTTAGGTGATGGTTTTAAAGTTGTATTTAAGAGAGATCTTTGTAAGACCTTATCACACAAAGACATGTATATTTTACAAGGTGAGCATAGAGGAGGGATCTTTGTCTTGTGAAAAATTAGTCACACATATGTAGTCAAATCTTCATCATTGGTGGAAGATATGAAGCTATCGCATGAAAGATTTGGAGGTATTAGTTTTGGAGCTCTCAATAGTATCAAAGATAGAGGTATGGTTAAGAGTTTACACCCATTCAAGCTACCAGATGATTCAGATATATGTGAAGGTTGTCTTGAAGGTAAGATGCATAAACTACCTTTCAAGAAACATGATCATATTACAGCTACTAGGAAATTGTAAATTATTCATTCAGATGTGAATGGACCTATGAGAGTAGACTCTATTCAAGGTTTTAGGTATTTTGTTCTATTCATTGATGATTTTATGAGATACTCATGGATCTATGGTCTTAAGTTGAAGTCAGAAGTGTTTCTTATGTTCAAGAAATTTGTAGCTATGGTTGAAAATGAAAATCACGAAACTATCTAGATTCTCAGAAGTGATAGAGGTGGAGAATACTTGTCAAAAGAGTCCCAGACATTTCTTGATGAGAAAGGTATTCCTCCATACCTTACTATTGCTTATACTCCTCAGCAAAATGGTGTTGTAGAAAGAAATAATAGAGTACTTGTTGAAATGATGCAAAGCATGGTGGCGTCCAAGAAGCTTTCATCAAAATTCTGGTTTGATGCAGTACATACAGCTAATCACATTTTGAACAGGTCATCTACAAAATCTTTAAAGGCAGTTATACCTTATGAAGCTTATTATGGTAGATAAATTAATGTGAGTTATTTCAGAGTGTTTGGATCACTTTCTTATGTACATATTGAGAAAAAGGACCGAGGCAAACTAGATATAAAGGCAAAGAAAGTTGTTTTTATTGGATATCCTATTGAGAGTAAGGGATGTTGGGGATGTAAGGGTCATGTGACCTTACCTCCATATTCATATATATACATCGTATATAGAGTATTGCCTCGACGGAGAGTTCATTGTGTGGGTTTCGAGGCTCCCACGCATGTCCTCGCATCTTTCCTCTCTTCTCTCTCCCTCCATCTCCTTCTTCCTCCTCTTGTTCTGCACACCAAAGCCCTTCATTGGTATCAGAGCATGCTGAAGGCTAGTGTGCAAGAAGCCTCAATGGAAGCTTAGGTCACAAGAGGTGAAAGTGCACGTCGGCATCTCTCAACAACAGTTCAGTAGTTCGGCCATAACTTGAGCTAGCAAGCTCGGATTGATGCGTTTTAAAGTTATGTGTTAGCTAACACAGAGGACTACAACTTGACGGAAGGGTGCAGAACCTGGTTCGGACTTTTAGAGTGCCGAAAATTTGAAAAACGCAGACTGTTGTACAAAGCGAATCTACATTCAATAGGACAGAAGGTCAGTTTTTGGATCATAACTTGAGTTCTACAGCTTGGAATTCGATGATTCAACTTGTTATGCATAGCTTAAAAAGATAGCTACAACTTTCTAGAAGAATTCAGATCCAGATTCTGAGTTTTTGGTTGTCGAAATTGCAGAATACACAGCAGTTGTAAGTGAAAGTGAAATTGATAGTAGGTGCTTGTTTTGAGCATATCTTGAGCTACGCACCTCTGATTGAGGTGTTCTCTATCTCGTTACGTAGCCACGAATCAGATCTTAAAGTTTGCTAAAGAACAAAAGTTCAGATTTAGAGGTTATCATCTCTGAAATAGCAAAACACAGAGCAGAAAATCTTTGTCATAACAACCCTAGTTGCATTTGGAGTTTCATTTTGGTTTGGAACTTCTTCGAGAGAGAATTTTTGGTATGCAAGCTCTTATTTTCAGAGCTTCAAGGCATTGTACATGTATGATCATTGTGGTAGCTCCTCCATATGAGAGTAGAGTATGATCTTGTCACGTGTTTGACGTGTAAAATGACATTGTGGTATACTCTTCTTTGAGGTTTATGTCATCATGAGTTCGATCATGGATGTATAGTAGCATTGTGGTCTATATCTTGCTGATGCCACTTGGTTACGGATTTACTTTCCGATTGCACATACTTTTGTGAGAGTTGACATTGGATCTTAGTTGGTACTTGTATCTTTGTTTTCTTTGCAGGTACAGGATCCAGATTGGAGCCTCAGTTACACATTCATTTCTCACCATTATTAGCATTTGGTCATTGATTGATATATATTTGCCAGTGTGATTCTTGGCATATGTGGATGGTGATTCCCACATGGTTATTTTGGTTCTAGAGTCCATTTTACAGAGGAGATGCTGCCGAAATTTCACCGGCTTTTATGCTAGAAAGGAGCTCTAGTGGTCACATGTTATTTGTGACAGATTGGACCATCTAGCAGGATTCATTCTTGAGTGGGAGGTGCATCACCATTGTATTGGTGTGTACTGCCATTAGTTTTTGGCATGTGTATTTGCCATTATGTTTGATTGGATCAGTGACAGGTGGTGATAGATTACTTTTTTGTTCTTTTGATATTGGTTATCTTGTTTGATTGCTCAGTTTAGGGGATACTCTGTTGAATTTTTCCTAGGATTCTTTCACATATATTTTGTCACTTTGAAGACTTCGGGAGCATGCTTATGCTCATGGTTTTATGTGCATGCTAGATGCATGGTTTTGTGACAGGTGGTTCATATAGTTTTCTTCTCCGCAGAGACATATGTGATGTGATTTATGCATATGGATATGCAGGTGTGATCCTATTGAGGATAGAGTATTGTTTCTAGTCTCTTGTTACATTGCTAGTCTCTTGGATTTCCAGCATGATGTCTTCTCGATTTGATGGCACTGACTTTCTGAGATGGAAAGCTCAGATGTGGCATACATTGGTTCATGCAGGGTTACACATATATGTGCATAGAGATGCACAGAGGCCTCCTGGCATGCCAGACCACGTATGGATGGATATGGATGCATTGCCCAGCTCCACTATTCGATTATAACTTGTGGATTCTATATATGAGTCTGTTATGTATGAGGAGACGAGTAGTGCATTATGGCAGAGACTACATGATATGTATGCGAGTCCATTGACTCATGTGAGACATAGATCACATCGACGACTTCAATGTTGGCATTGTGGTCATGAGGGCCATATTCCACGACGTTGCTTCAGGCGGATGCGATGGCGACGTCAGAGATATGCATGTGATGCAGGTGCGGTAGTGGTTTCAGGAGAGTCTATGGTAGTTGATTATGCTAGTGATGGTGATATCACTTTCTCCTATGGTCCATCTCAGGATTCCTCTTATTCATTGGATGGTACACATATGGCTTGGTTGCTTGATGCATTAGCCAGTTTTCATGTTACTCCACATCGTGAGTGGTTTTGTCGATTCTCAAGTGAGAGTCATGGATGTGTGCACATGCCTGATGGTATGGCATATGACATTGAGGGTGCACGAGATGTATGCCTTATGCTACCTAGTGGAGCATCACTTATACTCAGACATGTACGTTATGTGCCTTCATTCCCTATGAGCTTGATTTCAGTTAGCCTGTTACAAGAGAGCAGATGTTATGCATTCCTTGGTGAGCATCATTTTCAGTTGCAGTTGGGACAGCTTATGCTTGTCAGAGGTGCTAGGATTGGGCACAGGTATCCACTACAAGTACTTCATGTGAGAGACAGTCTCGTCTCAGTGGGAGTTCAGTCTTATGTGCGATGTGAGACTCGTCGACATGTTTCATTTTATCTACCTACAGATAGGTCTATGGATATTCATGATGTGCATGTATGGCAGGATTCAGATGCTCAGATGGATGCACATGTAGAGCATGTTTTGGATGCTCATGATGCTTATGTAGAGCATGATTTTGTTGATCATATGGATGCTCATGTGGAGCACACTTTGGATGATCAATTGGATGCTTTAGAGCATGATATGGATGCTCATGTAAAGCATTGTGATGATACTCAGTCAGAATTTGATCATCAGTTTGACCTTGGTATTGATGTTGTGCAGTTAGCTCATGTGGAGCATGATCATATACTTTGTGTGGTAGAGCAGGATTGCTCTCATGGTGCTCAGTGTATGGTAGAGCATATTAGCTCTCAGGATGCACAGCTAGATATATCCTTGGTTGCGAGCATGGCTGATTTAGATGTTGATGACTCAGCGATCATGCAATCATTCTTGGATTCGCTCATGCCAGATGTTGACATAGATATGTCAAGACATTTTGGTCTTGATGATGGTGCTTTGGATGCCTTGGATAGAGGCATGGATGACATGCTTAGGTTAGCCAGGATAGCACATATTTCGTCAGCATTCAAGAGTCTGATGTACGAGTTATTATGCTCGAGACCAGACATTGCAGTTGCTATTGGAGCATTTGCACTTGGAGTTGTTAGTCGTTCGATGATTTGCACAGGCATAGAGCAAGTGGGAGCTTTGCAGGAACTTCATGAGTTCTTGTATCAGACTCTTATCGATATGAGTCTAGAGCAGTTTGAGGTGCATGGATACACCTTGTTCGAGGCGGTTGGTGTAGGTTGATTTGTATGGGTAGAGATCCGGACTCTTCCTGTACATTATTGTATAGTCCTACATCATTCTTTGTATATGTTACCACTTATGGTCACATTGACTCTTAAGTGGGAGATTGTTGGGGATGTAAGGGTCATGTGACCTTACCCCCATATTCATATATATACATCATATATAGAGTATTGCCTCGAAGGAGAGTTCATTGTGTGGGTTTCGAGGCTCCCACGCATGTCCGCGCGTCTTTCCTCTCTTCTCTCTCCCTCCATCTCCTTCTTCCTCCTCTTGTTCTGCACACCAAAGGCCTTCAAGGGATACAGGTTTTATGTTCTAGAAACAAGTGAAGTTATTCTTTCACGTAATGCCTATATTGCTGAAAATAAGGTTTATGATAAAGAAGTAGAAATTCTAGAGTTCATTAGTGAAAATGACTATGGATTTTTTAGAAAGATTTTGGATGTACATGTTCAGCCACATCAGGAGGGAGTTAAAATTCCTAGGATTCAAGAAAAAGTTGAAGAAAGAGGAATTTCACAACCTTCTTTAGACTCAACATGAGACTTTTGTTCTAGAAATGGAAGAAGATAGACTTTCTTTATTCTCTTAATGGAGGCCTCAAAACATGGTGGCTTGGCCACATACACCTCCTCCATGAAGTCATTATTTAGAAATGCTAACTTTACATGCATTTGGTAGTGACCACTTCTTGTTTGTGGCCATAACAATTAGTATTCAAGTATTACTCATTCTCCTTATAGGGAAAAAAAGAGACCTCAAATTCAAATCCTCCACTTACTTCTTTGTCTCTACATCATATAGGTGATGAGACTTTATTTCTTCCCTATAGTCTAGAAATATGTTCTATCTGTTTTTGGTTTTTATCTAGCATGTGAGCATAGAATTCACATCCAATTATTTTGAAATGTGAAACGGAGTACTTCTGATTAAAATACATCTTTTGTGATGTCTCTCTAATAACTATAAGTCTTATAAGAATGTAGAGTACAAGGATTATGAAACAATTTGCCATTTAGCATGCATCTTGTTTGAGTTTGAGGTCTATGGAAGCACACAAAAAACATAAGGAAGAAGAAGATGAAGAAGAAGATGAAGAAGAAGAAGACGAAGAAGAAGAAGAAGAAGAAGAAGAAGAAGAAGAAGAAGAAGAAGAAGAAGAAGAAGAAGAAGAAGAAGAAGAAGAAGAAGAAGAAGAAGCTTGGAGAACAACATAACACTGAATGAATTACCAAGTGAATGTACAAAGATAGGTAACCCATTAGGCATATATACAAGTAGGGGGCAAAAAACCTCTTAAGAAGGGGAAAAAGTGCCTCGATGGTCTTAAGTGTGTTCACACACATCACTAACAAATATATCAACAAATCACCCACCTCCCCCCAGTAGTTATGTGGTGAACAAGGAGTTGGCACTCACGCATATGCAAGTGTGGAGCTATGGAAAGAGATATATCCACAAAAGGAAGTAATCCCAAAGCTTTTTGGAAAGCTTCAAACCGTTCTCCCTAGGCATAGCTTTTGTGAAAAGATCTATAATGCTATCATGTGTGGGCACATATGCCAAACTCATCTCTTGAGCAAAGAACCTCTCCCTGACATGATGATAATGCACCTCAATGTGCTTTGTGTGAGCATGGAACACAAGGTTCCTCGGAATCTCTAATGCACTCTGACTGTCGATGGAGATGACGGTGCAGAAGATTGACCAATACCCAAATTAGCCAAAAGGCATCTAAGCCATAGTCACTCAATAGTCAGTGTGAAAGTTACCCTATACTGAGCCTCAGAGCTAGCAATCACCATAGTAGGGTGCTTCTTGCTCAACCAAGATATGCGTGAGCTACCAAGCATGAAGACCAGCGCAGTTTGCGCAGTTATCAACACGTTTGGCGAGTGTGGAGCACTTGATTATTAATCCACCTTCCCAGACTACCCAATTCCAACCAGTCTTTTCGTCTCCCCGTAAGGCGATGTCTTCCTCAGTTTTGCCTCAGCAAACCTTCGAATTCTGTAATCCTAACCGTCGTAGGCATCTAATCCTGATTCCTTACTTTGTGGGCGATGGAGATTTCCATGTCTGCTGCTTTCAGTTGTACTTTTAATTAATTCAAACTTAATCGGAAACGTAAATCTTTACAATTGAACTTCCAATAAAGATAGTAGAGGAAATCGCTTCCGTTAAAAAGGGGTATGTTTCACCATTTTTGGCGGTTTATTCTAAAAGCTTTAAGGACAGTACAGATCGCGTACCGCTATCTACATTCGGGAAAGTAAGTCTTTACAATTGAACTTCCAATAAAAATAGTAGAGGAAATCTCTTCCGTTAAAAAGGGGTATGTTTCACCATTTTTGGCGGTGTATTCTAAATGTTTTAAGGACAGCACAGATCCCGTACCGCCATCTACATTCAGAGAGGTTTTCTAGCTTACAGTAGATGGATATTATACTTGTATCTAAGTTCATTGTCGGAACTATGTTCTCTACCTCACACTGTATTGATATTATACTTGTATCGAAGTTCTTTGTCGGAACTATGTTTTCTCTGTCACCGTAATGCATCTTTTCAGGACACTCCATTTTTCTATTAACTTTTTCATATCGCCCTCGACTGAATGATGGGTACTCCAAGAAACGCTATACCTGATAATGAAACACATTACAGAAAATAAAGCCGCTTTAATGAAATGGAGTACTTGAATATATTAGATCTCTTTGCTTTGTCTGCTTAAGACATTGAACCTGTTTGATGGTCTGCAACCTTTGGCTTTTATGAAGAAAGGTTGCGCAACAGATACGTTATGCACGTGCACGGGACGATTCTGTATTGGTTGTTTGAAGTGCATCGGTTCACTCTTCCGGAGGAGGAGCATTTTGCAAATATTTACAGCGAATGTACCTTCTTCAAGGATAGGTGCCTCTACCTTACCAACTCAGGTGTGTGAATGTGTTTTCAATTCATTGTACTCGGAAAAAAATAATAATAATTTGGTACCAACTTTTATAAGCATTGAAGTTCATTCAACTTCTATAATTTGGTACCAACTTCTCGATTAGCTTGAGTTGATTTCAAAGTGCAAGGAAAAGAATCCATAGCATCCATGGTACCTTGGAATTCCACAAAGCAGAGGTTGAATGCCTACAAACTACTCCGATACAAACCCAAAGTATCTTTTTCTTGCTTCCCAAGTATATAGGGAGGGGCGAACATAGTTCATATACTTTCATTTTATTGTTCTACCTTTTTATGGCTTATAATCATGTCCTTGTCTCACATAGTGAAAGTCGGAACTTATATATAACTTTAATCTTCGTTTTCTTAAATTAGTAAGACATATTGGCAACAAATTGTGTGTGCTACTCACCTCCCATCCTAATCATCTTCTTTTTTATTATTTAAGGAAGTTCGATTATCGACATCTACTTTTCTCAATTAGCTTGAATTAATTTCAAAGTACAATGAAAGGCCTATGTAGCAGCCATGAGACCTTGGAATGCCACATACCAGAGGTTGGACATCTAGCAATTAATACGATACAAAGCCTGAAGTCTTGTCATCTTGTTTCCTAAATAGATAGTTTCTTGAATGCTCTAGCACAGACATATGGCCATCATCTACACTCACTCCTTAGGAACTTTAGCATAAAACGCAAGCTAAGAATTAGACACTTGCCTTTTTCTTTATACTCACTCTATTTGACCTACTAGCTATTAGGTTTAGCTATTATTTCTAAGATTCTCTCCCCATTCTAAAGATCATTGTTCTCAATGATCGATGAGGAGACTTTGAGTGAAAACTCTTCCCAAAAAACTATATAACCTAGAGTGATTTGGTTCTTTAAATAATTCTCCTATCTAGCATCATCTTTGCAGGAATATCTTCTATTTTGAAAGTTTTAGCCATGGCCCTTTTAGTAACTTGCCAATCTTGCCCACTCCTTGACTTCTATTTAGTTTTAACCTTTTCTTTTGATAAAGTAACTTGAATTCTTTATTCCGCATGCTAAGTATATACTAATTATGAACTTTAAAGATGTGGTAAAACCAAGTGACGTACCCATGAAACTTTTACAACCTTTGCACAGCTTGAAAATCAGCACAGTATACTCTTATTCGCATTTGATTCCTACAAATTCTAAACGAGTAGGGGTAAGGCAATGCATACCATAGTTTATCCCACAAGAAGTACAAAAGCACCTTCTTATTCACCATGGAAAACCTAATATGTCCACTCGTCTAAAATATATTGCCTTACATGCAATGCAATTTTGTATGTATGCATATACATTTGTCTTTGTATGTATGTATGTATGTATGTATGTATGTATGTATCTAATTTCTAGGGCAATTTTTTCCCTCTTTAGGAGGTTTTTTTCCCCGCTTAACCCTAAGGAGCTACTTATGAATATACATTCACTTGGTAATTCATTTAGAGTTTTTTTGTGCTCCAAGCTTCTTCTTCTTCTTCCTTGTGATGTTCATGTGCTTCTGCTGACCTAACACTCCAAAGATTGGTATTTGAGAAGGTCCCCGCTTTGTCAACCCCCCTTGTTCAAAGTCTCAGAATCGTAAGACAATTCACTAAAAGTAATATGTGTTAAAAGTCAAGCTTCAAGCTAAAAATTCGTGGGGAATCTTTTATGGATATGTGGAGCAATCAAAGGAAGCCAAAAGCCACGAGATTCCATCAAGAAAAGTCACTCAACCACTCCCCAAGTCATCTCAACTAATTCCTCCAAGTTAGGAGGCTGATTTGGAAAGGTAGTTCCTAGATTTTAGGGGCACACCTCTCACTATAAAAGGAGCATGTATCCCGACTTCTTTTGGGCCATCTTCTTGGAGTTTTAGCTCATGTAAAGTGAGCACTAAGTGCTGGAGTTGTGATAAGCAAGCCCCTTGCTTAAGCAACCCCCTTGCTTGCTTGTTTGTTTTCTTTTAGTAGGCATATCTATGTGTGTGCGCAGGCAGTGTTGCAACTCTCTACCCCTGAGTTGTTAGCATTGGTTCTCCCTCATATGGTATCCATTTGATGTAATTCTTGTCTCATTGGATAGCTATAAGAGTCTATTTTATGCTTACCAATTCTCTGGAGCATTCTCTGAGTAAGCTGGGAGCAACATTCATTTTAGTGAGGTTGTGTGATTGATATCTCTCTCTTTGTGTAGGCTCTGTTGGAAATATTTTGCTCTCTGTTGTAAGGGCTGGTTCTCCTTCTCTATGTATCCATTTGCTATGATTTTGGTGTCATTGGGTAGCTATTAGAGTCCTCTAAAGTTGACATAAGTTTGAGATTCATTCTCTGTATAATCTCTGAGAAAAGTTTGCTGGAGTGAAGTGAGGTCTCTGCTTGACTAGCAGTTGTGAGCATTCAACTAGCTCATGTTGTAGACATTGTTTCTCTTTGTGTAAGCATCCATTTCAAGTGAAATTTGTTTTGTTGAAAAGCCCTTGGTGTCTACTACAGGTCTACAAAAGCTCACTGGAGTTCTCTGCATAAGCTCTGAGTAAGAGCATTTTTGGTGTGCAGAGGTCAAAGAAGGATACCTGTGGAGGTCATTCGCGCTTCATCGTTGCTTAGGGGTTGAGATACTTCCCCCATCAGTGGTATCAGAGCATTTGGGCATCTTGGAGGTATCACATACAAGAAAGAAGACCTCTTGGAGTTGGTGGTTGAAGAGTTGCATCAACAAAAGCTTCTTGGAGGTAGCTCACATCAAGGGGGAGCTATTCTACTCAAATTTGCAAGAGCACAAGGTGTCCATCTAAGGAAAGCTTTGGATTGAGGTAACCTCAGAGCCTCATTTTCATTTTACACACATTGGAGCATTAGCCAAGGGCTAGGTCAAGTATCAAAGACTAGATATGGGAGACTTCAACACTCAAATTGAAAAGCTAGACAAAGGTAACTATCAACCATGGAGATTTAGGGTCTCCAACTATCTTATGGGCAAGGGCCTTTGGGGGTTGATTAGTGGAAGTGAACCAAGACCTAGGTTGGATGAGAATCCAACCAATGACTAGAGAAGGGCCTTTAGGGAATGGAATGAAAGAGACAAGAGGGTTATCTTTATTCTTTCCCAACACATTAGCAATAGCATGATCGGCCATATCCAAGACCTGGATTCAAGCATGAAGGTATGGGAGACACTTGAAAGGCTTTATTCAACAAGCACCAAAGCAAGGAAGATCCAACTCAAGAATGAGCTCAACAACCTTAGGAAGAGCTCAGGGAGTAGCATAAATGACTACATACTTAAGGTCAAGGAGTTATCAGATGCATTGGGATCCATTGGAAGCCACGTAGACGATGACGATCTTGTGGCTTATACTCTCAATGGTTTGAGAGATGATGAGAAGTGGAAACCCTTTACCACTTCAGTTTATGTAAGGGATAATCTTCCCGATTTTGAGCAATTGGTTGCTCTCATGGTCACCGAAGAAATGAACATAGGTGGAAGTTCAACTAAAAGCAAAGATGCACAAGTTTTCTATGCAGGTAATCAAAGGGGCAAAGGAAGACAAGGACAAGGAAGGGGCAAAGGAAGGTTTGGAGGAAGGCAAGGCCACTCAAGAAATCAAGGACATGACCAAGGCACCTCATCACAAAGAGGGAGAGGAAGATCAAGAGGAAGAGGAGGACGACATCAACAAAACAGGAATCAAGATGGCGAAGGATGTTACATATGTGGCAAGTTTGGCCACTATGCTAGAGATTGCTACCAAGGAGGAAACCAAAGGAACTATAATCAAGGTTCTTCATACAAAGGCCAAGGTAATTATGCTTCTACAAGTTCAGAAAATGACAATCTCTTGATGATGCACATGAATGGGAATTCAAGCAAAGTAGATAACACTTGGTATATTGATAGTGGATGTAGCAACCATATGAGTTGCAATGCTTCTTGGTTTACTAATCTACATGTTCCCAAAGGTAAAGGACATGTAGAAACAGGTGATGATACAGCCCATGAGATCTCCCATGTTGGAGATGTAGCTTTGGATGACAAGGAGGAAGGAAGATGTCTCAAGGATGTCTTGCATGTACCTACCATCACAAAGAACTTGGTGTCCGTTGGGCAAATGGTTGAAAGAGGCTATCAAGTAAGGTTCAACAAAGGTGGATGCTTTGTGGAGAACCCTAAGCAAGGTTACAAGGTCATAGCAAGAGGAAAGAAGCAAGGGAGACTCTTCACTTTGGAGGTAAATTCTCATTCTACTCAACATGTCTACTTCACATATGGAAACAAGAGGATTTCGGAGTTGGACTTGTGGCACAAGAGGATAGGTCACATCAACATACAAAGAATGAAGGAAATGCAATTCAAGAGGCTGGTTGAAGGTCTTCCCAACTTCCAAGGACAAGGTATGAAGCATTTATGTGAATCTTGTCAACTAGGGAAGCAAGCGAGACTTCCATTCAAGAAGAGTGGCTACATAAGCCAACATCCATTGGAGTTGATACATACAGATGTGTGGGGGCCAACGAAAGAGCAATCCATTGGAGGTAACAAGTACTTTGTCACTTTTATAGATGATTGCACAAGGATGGTTTGGGTTTATTTCATCAAAAACAAATCAGATGTGTTTACATGTTTCAAAGCATTCAAGGCAATGGTAGAGAAGGAAACAGGTACATATATCAAGAAGCTAAGGTCCGATGGAGGGGGAGAATATTTCTCAAATGAGTTTTCTGATTTTTTAATGGATCAAGGCATCAAGAGGCAAGTAACATGCAGGTACACACCCCAACAAAATGGAGTAGCAGAGAGAAAGAATAGATACATTGCCGAGATCGCTAGAGCAATGCTTAATGAGATGAATGTACCTAACATGTTTTGGAGTGATGCAGCAAATACCGCCGTGTATCTAATGAATAGGGCTCCTACCTCAGGGATCCATGGCTTGACACCATATCAAGCCTATTATGGTAAGAAACCTGATCTTTCCCACTTGAAGATATTTGGATGTACTTGTTATGTACATGTGCCAAGTGAATTGAGGCACAAGCTACAACCAAAGGCAGAAAAGTGTGTGTTTCTAGGATATTCAAATGATCATAAAGGTTACAGGTGCTTCAACCCAAATACAAAGGACTTGAGGATATCAAGGGATGTAGCATTTGATGAGCTACTCCCTTGGTATAAGAAGTATGATTGTATGCAGGACTATGAAGAAGAAAAGCATGGACATGATGAAGAACAAATCGACCTAGAGCTAAGCGGCCCAAGGTGTTCCATCAATGAAGATAGTTCAAGCATGAACTCACCATGGAGGGGGAGACCTTCATCAAGCTATGAAGCACAATCAATCAACAAAGGCAAAGCAACATTGGTGGAGTTGGATGAAGAAGGTAATGAAGTTGAAGATGATGAAGGACACATGATGGAGAAAGAAGCCACGTCAAAGAAAGAGATCAAGTTCCCAAGGCAAAGGAGGTTTATTCCTCCAAAAGGTGAAGAAAGGAAGTCTTCTAGAGTTAAGTATCCAACTCAAAGGTTTACTTATGATTCATACATGGCAACACATTATGCATATATGAACAAAGTAGTAGAAGATCATGAGCCCGATTGCTATGAAGATGCAAGCAGGTACACCGAATGGAAAGAGGCAATGCAAGAAGAGATCGACGCACTTGAGGAAAATCAAACATGGACTCTAGTGCCCAAGAAGGAGAACATGAAGGTAATAGGTAATAAGTGGGTGTATAAAGTAAAGAGGAATTCAGATGGATCTATTTCTAGGTTCAAAGCAAGATTGGTGGCTAAGGGTTTTGCACAAACCTATGGAGTGGACTTTGAAGAGACATTCAGCCCCGTGGCAAAGATGAGCACCATTAGGACACTCATTGCAATGGCTGCTAGCAAAGCATGGAAGCTCTTCCAATTGGATATCAAGAATGCTTTTCTCAATGGAGACTTGGAAGAAGAGGTATACATGGAGCAACCACTAGGTTTTGTTCATAAAGAGTTTCCACATCATGTTTGTAGGTTGAAGAAGGCACTTTATGGCCTAAAGCAAGCTCCAAGGGCTTGGAACCAAAGATTGGTGGACTATTTGATCAAATGTGGTTACAATCAATGCAAGGCGGATCCATCTCTCTTCATCAAACAAAGAGGAGAACTTGTGGTCTACATGTGTGTGTATGTAGATGATCTTATCATTACAGGTAATGATACAAAGGGCATTGAGGAGATCAAGGCAAAGCTTGGAAAGGAGTTTAGGATCTCTGATCTTGGAGATCTTAGGTATTTTCTTGGCATTGAAGTTGTATACAAAGAAGAAGGTATTATGCTCATACAAAGGAAGTATATTCTAGACCTACTTGAGAGGTTTGGGATGCTACATTGCAAGCCTATTTCAAATCCCATGGAAGTTAATGTAAAGCTAAGCTCCATTGATGGAGAGCCATTAGAGGATGTAACTTTGTATCGATCTATTGTAGACTCTTTCAATTATGCCACAATAACCAGGCCTGACATAGCATATGGAGTTGGAGTGTTATCACAATTTATGCATAGTCCAAGGACTACACACTTGCAAGCTGCAAGAAGAATGTTGCGATATCTCAAAGCCACTATAAATGAAGGATTGTTCTACTCATTTGATGATGATATGCAGGTCAAAGCTTATTCCGATGCCGATTGGGCCGGTTCGAAGGAAGATAGAAGGAGTACAAGTGGTTACCTAGTCATGCTAGGTAGCAAGATCATCTCATGGATTTCAAAGAAGCAACCCACGGTGGCATTATCTTCCACCGAGGCTGAGTATAGAGCTTTGGCTCAAGTCACATGTGAGCTAATGTGGATTAAGAAGTTATTTATGGAGCTTAATTTGCAGGTTGACACATATCCAATTTTTTGTGACAACATGAGTAGCATTCATCTAGCATCGAACCCTGTCTATCATGCTAGAACCAAGCATATTGAAGTGCACTATCACTTCATAAGGGAAAAGGTGATATCCAAGGAAGTTTCAGTACATCATATTGGTACTAAGGACCAAGTTGCGGACATGTTTACAAAGGCTTTGGATGGGATGAAGATTTCAAAATTCAAGCAATGCATCAACATGAAGGAGCTTGGATGAGGATGAAGAATTGAAGCTTGAGGGGGAGTGTTAAAAGTCAAGCTTCAAGCTAAAAATTCGTGGGGAATCTTTTATGGATATGTGGAGCAATCAAAGGAAGCCAAAAGCCACGAGATTCCATCAAGAAAAGTCACTCAACCACTCCCCAAGTCATCTCAACTAATTCCTCCAAGTTAGGAGGCTGATTTGGAAAGGTAGTTCCTAGATTTTAGGGGCACACCTCTCACTATAAAAGGAGCATGTATCCCGACTTCTTTTGGGCCATCTTCTTGGAGTTTTAGCTCATGTAAAGTGAGCACTAAGTGCTGGAGTTGTGATAAGCAAGCCCCTTGCTTAAGCAACCCCCTTGCTTGCTTGTTTGTTTTCTTTTAGTAGGCATATCTATGTGTGTGCGCAGGCAGTGTTGCAACTCTCTACCCCTGAGTTGTTAGCATTGGTTCTCCCTCATATGGTATCCATTTGATGTAATTCTTGTCTCATTGGATAGCTATAAGAGTCTATTTTATGCTTACCAATTCTCTGGAGCATTCTCTGAGTAAGCTGGGAGCAACATTCATTTTAGTGAGGTTGTGTGATTGATATCTCTCTCTTTGTGTAGGCTCTGTTGGAAATATTTTGCTCTCTGTTGTAAGGGCTGGTTCTCCTTCTCTATGTATCCATTTGCTATGATTTTGGTGTCATTGGGTAGCTATTAGAGTCCTCTAAAGTTGACATAAGTTTGAGATTCATTCTCTGTATAATCTCTGAGAAAAGTTTGCTGGAGTGAAGTGAGGTCTCTGCTTGACTAGCAGTTGTGAGCATTCAACTAGCTCATGTTGTAGACATTGTTTCTCTTTGTGTAAGCATCCATTTCAAGTGAAATTTGTTTTGTTGAAAAGCCCTTGGTGTCTACTACAGGTATACAAAAGCTCACTGGAGTTCTCTGCATAAGCTCTGAGTAAGAGCATTTTTGGTGTGCAGAGGTCAAAGAAGGATACCTGTGGAGGTCATTCGCGCTTCATCGTTGCTTAGGGGTTGAGATACTTCCCCCATCAATATGGGGGCCTAGAAATGGTTGACATTAGACACTTTCATCGCTATGAGATTTTACATTTCGTCGCATTGAATGTCAAGCACACATTCTCATTTAAACGACACTAAGATCAATGCTATTTTTTAGGCTATTATCTATTGATATATTTTGGTAGTGATATGTGTGAACACACTAGGACCGTCGAGGTACTTTTTTCCCTATTAGAAGGTCTTTCCCCTGGCTTGTATATATGCATATAGCCCTAATGGGTTACTTATCTTTGTACATTCTAGTGGTAATACATTTAGTAATGTGTGTTGTGCTCCAAGCTTCTTCTTCTTCCTTATGATGTTTGCGTGCTTCCGTAGACATCTTACTCCAACTATTGGTGTCAGAGCAGGATGTCACTTCATCTAGGGCATCGTCAATGCCTCTTCAGTCATAGTCTTAGATTCGCTGTGGTGATTAGGAGATCAAAATAGCTTCCTCTATGTTGAGCATATTCAAGGTGATTAGGAGATCAAAGCGACTTACTCTGTGGTGCCGAGATCACAATCTAAGCTCGTTTCGACCTCCGAATGCACTATCACAGTGCTTGTGCAGGCTATTTCATCTTTTTGTGCCAAAGATATATATAGGTTTCAGTTCGCCAGTATAAGCATATCGAAGTCTGCTATAGGTATAGCAAAACTTGTGAGGGTAGTTCTATTCAACTTTTTCAGATACAATCATTTTTCTGCATCAAGGTATTTTAGTTCGTAGCCATGGCTGAAAGCAGTGATGTATTCCTTATGTTGGCTGTTGAGGACAAGTTGGAATATGGTACCAATTACCCATTGTGGCCTTATATGATGTGACATGTTTTGGTTGCGAAAGGATTGTGGAACATTGTGCCAGGTGCTGAAAAATGTCCTATTACACCTGCAAATACAGGTATTGAAGCTGATGCAAATGGCATTGAAGATGCTGATATTCTTCATATTCTTATTCGTGTTGTAGTTCCTATTGCACCTACTGCAGATCAAATTCGTTGAGATGGCAAAGATGCTCAAGCACATGAATTGATAGCTTTGTTTGTCAAACATGCTATTATTACTTACATTCGCTCCTATAGAATAGATAAGGATGTTTGGGATACACTTACCACATTTTTTCACAAAGCTTTGGGCTTACTTCCTTTTGTGGATTGATTCCAAATAGCTTGGTATTCCTTATACATGAGTGCCAGCTCCTTGTTCACTGCATCACTCCCAAAAGGGATTTGTTGATATATTTCGGTAGTGATGTGTGTGAACACACTAGGACCATCGGGTCACTTTTTTTCCTCTTTAGGAGATTTTTTTTTTCCAGCTTGCATATATGCCTATAATCCTAATGGGTTACTTATCTTTGTACATTCTAGTGGTAATACATTCAGTATTGTGTGTCGTGCCCCAAGCTTCTTCTTCTTCCTTGTGCTATTTGCGTGCTTCCAGAGACATCTTACTCCAACATTATCAATATTAATTGAACACTACAACATCTGAGGGGCATACCGATGCTTCCTATATGGACGATCACACTCGACGTCAGTATAAACATTGGAAAAATGTAATTAAGCATATCGCCTGTCACTTGACCGTCAGTATGACCGCTTAAAACGGATCATCTTTAAGAGTCGGTATAGGCATTGGTATAAGCACCACTATGAGCATCGGTAATTTCCAGTAAATTACCGACGCTCATACTGATGGCTATACCGACGCCTATACGGAGGCCCTATTTTAAACATATCGGGAACTCCAGAGTAAAAATCAACATTTTGTGCATGTTTTACACTGAGTTCTACTTGCTTCCGTTGAACTTGTGCGTGCAAATCAAATTGTGACATGCATTGTCTTGTGCACACACACACACAGATCTCTCTCTCTACACACACACACACACTCTCTCTAGATCTCACATCTTGGTAAGTGGTGCATGTACTCTTACCCTTTGTCTTTCTCTATGGTTTATGTTTTATAATTTTTCTTCTCTTTGATTTTGCAGAAGTTTTTTGGCATTGATTCCTTGGAATTGTACGATAGATGACATACATTATGCTTTGACGACAACAATCCAAAAGAGGGACATACCTGTAAGTGATTGTTTTATTTTCTATTGATAGACAGAAAGAGAGAAAGAGAGAAAGAGAGATAGAGAGACAGAGAGACAGAGAGAGAGAAAGATAGAGAAAGATAAAGAGAAATGAAAGAGAGGAAGATAGAGAAAGAAATAAAGAGAGATGAAAGCGAGAAAGATAGAGAGAGAGAGATAAAGAGAGATGAAAAAGAGAAAGATAGAGAGAGATAGAAATACATACACACATGCATACGCACACACACATATACACACATGCATACACATACATATGCATACATGCATACACACATACACTACAACATATCGAGCATATACCGTGGCTTTTACCAAGGAAATTGAATGTGCACATTTTGGCCCCTACTTCGTTGTAAATATCAGTATACGCGTCAGAACTAAAGCACCGGTATAGGCACTAGTATAGGTGTCAGTATAGGCCTCGGTTTGAGCATCGAAAATCACTCTTGGAGTATCGTCGCTTATACCAACGACCTGCTGGGAGTACCATCGCTTATACTGACGACCATATCTGCAAAAAGACTTTTGGGTAGAGTGTGTTGTCTTTTGCTACAGCAACATTACAATGATGTTGTTTAGCAAAAGACAATACACTCTGCCCAAAGAAAACTGATTACATGTGATGTGTACTCTAATGGCAACCAAAACCTGATTTCATATAGCAAAAGAATGTCGGACACAAAAGAGATGAGCAAAATGAACCATGAATCATGTACAAAAAAGTTTTATATTTCATAAATCAAGCATGTACAAGAGTGTGGCAAAGCATTTCCATATAGGAACTGAATACAAAATGTGACATAGCACTTCCATGTACTACAAAAGTATGGTGCACCATTACCACATATGAGTGTAATACAAAATTGTGGCAAAGCACTACCATACACATGATCAAGGGGATCAAAACCTTTACACCTACAATCTTGCAACAAAGCATATGCGTAAAATAAGACAAATTGACATGATATTTATAAACACAACTAAAAATATGAAACCAAGATATAAGTTTACCTCATCATAGATTCTCCCATGAAATGATCGCACCGCGTCCCTCCAAGTCCTGCAATAGTGCAGCCAATCCATGATGATATCCATAAGCTTCTTCAGTTCATGTCGGAGGACAACCCACTGCCAACTCTTATAATAAATATGCAAAATGTTACATGAACATACATGATGTGCTTAACACAAACATATTCAATAATTAAAATGATACTTACAAGTTGATAGTGCATAATGTCATATCCGCCGCTACCCAAATGCGATGTTTCAACCATATCTAAACGTGTGGCCATCGTATCTCGTTGTTGACGATATCTATCAAGATTATGTTGCTGCTCATCGTGAATCTATTCCCACTCTCAACATCTAACCATACAGGCTTCGGTAAGCCTGCTCTCAAAGCATCGGGAGCATATGCATGTGTATGTATATGCAT
>CM035426.1:55389349-55431849 GCA_020310875.1 Ceratopteris richardii
CACTCTTGTCGGCCTCACTCTTGCCGGCCTCACTCTTGCCGGCCTCACTCTTGCCGGCCTCACTCTTGCCGGCCTCACTCCCGCTAGTGTTACTCCTGCTGATGTCACTCCTATGGGTGGTGCTACTCCCGCCGGAGGTATGTCTCCTAGCTTTATGAATCCACCACAACCATCTTCTTAGCCATCCCCTAGTGGCTCTAGTAGTAGAAGTGTGCATTCAACACCTCAGCACAATACACGTGTTGGCCCATCTTGTAGGTTGAGGTCACGCTCTAGAGCAGGAGGTTCTAAGAGTGGATCTACAAGTAGCTCTGGAGGAGGCAGCTGTTATGGAGGCAGTGCGACGGACATTGTGTCCCCCACTTCTACTCCTAGAGCAAGTACCTCATATGTAGGTACGCCACGTGATACACCATGTGGAATACCACGTACACCTTGGGGTTTTCATGACCATGATGAATCCAAGGTAAATAGTATCCGTGATGGAGCTCTGGTGATGGATGCAGTCAAAAAATCCATGCGTCAGCATATATGACAACTTTGCTCCAAACAATTTGGACACTTTATCATGTTGAAATGGAGTGAACAAGATAAATATTGCAAAAAGTATATCACAGAGATGATCTAGCACATGGGCATGCTCTTATCAGTTCATAGTGGATTCTACACACTGCACGTGAAGTTATGTCCCATCGATGATCCGAGGCTCGTGATGCTTTCAGAGCACAATTACCAAAGCCTGTATGGTTAGATGCTAAGGAGTGGGATATGATTCGCACCGAGCAGCAGCAAACTCCTGACCGATATTGCCAGCAGCGAGATGTCGCAGCCACACGTTTAGATACGATTGGACCATCACATTTGGGGAGCAACGCATATGACACTATGCGTCATGAATTTTTAAGTACCATTTGGTTTATTGAATTTGTTTATGTTAAGCATGTCATGTATGTTCATCTAACGTTTTGTATATTTGTTGCAGGAGTTGGCAATGGGTCCTCTTCCAACACGAACAGAGGAGGCTTATGGATATCGTCATGGATTGATTGCACTAATGGAGGACTTGGAGGGACGCAGTGCGGTCGTTTCATGGGAGCATCTACGATGAGGTGATGAATTTGGAAACTTGGTTTTTACTTATTGTTTGTAAATCTCATGTGAATTTATCTCATTTCATGAATGTTCTTTGTTGTAGGACTCGTGATATGGATGTTTCGATCCTTCTATGCATGTGTATGACAGTGGTGTGCCACAATTTTGTATTTGGCTCATATATGGCAGTGGTGCACGAGAATTTCATATTTGATTCTTATACGGCAGTGCTTTGCCACATTTTGCATTTGCCTCATATATGATAGTGGTTTGCCACACTCTTGTATATGCTTCATTTATGAAATATATAACTTTTTTTATACATGGTTCATGGTTCATGGTTCATTTTGATCATCTCAATTGTGTTCGATAGTATTTTGCTTTATGAAATAATATTTCGATTGCCATTAGAGTACACATCACATGTACTTGGGTTTTTTTTGGGTAGTGTATTGTCTTTTGCTAAACAACATCATGGTAATGTAGATGTAGCAAAAGACAACACACTTTGCCCAAAAAAAATTTTGCAAATATGGTCATCAGTATGAGCAATGGTACTCGCAGGATGGTCATCGGTATGCATGACGGTACACCCAGTAGTCACCAGTATAGGTGTCGGTATGAGCACTCGTATGAGCATTAGTATTTTCAATGCTTATACCGACAATCATACCGATGGTTATACCGGCACCTATACCATCGTTTTGGTTCTGATACCTATACCAACACTTACATCAATGTCGGGGAAAAAATGTGCTCGTTCAATTTTTTCCATAAAAACCTCGGTATACGGTCGATATGTTGTAGTGGAAGCATCGCTAATGTGAGCGTTGCATATGTGAAACATTATGAGCATCATATATCCGATGCTAAATAGGATTGCATATGTGAGAGTAAAAAGCATCACATTAGTGATGCTTAGCAATATTGCATATGTGATTATTTAGAGGATTGCATATACGACATCATCATATTGTTTATGTCAACGTTGCTTTTGACCAAAATAAAAAAAATATTGGATTGCTCTTCGATCCTCATTTTCTGTGCATCTAATCGCAGAACAATCCAATGTTCATGTCTATGTTGTGTATATGATCTCGAGCTTGCTCTTTCTCAATCTCTATCTTGTACTCTCTCTCTCTCTTTGTCTCTCTCTCTCTAACACTATTCCACTGATAGATTTTCAATCGAAACTATTTTCGATCAAAATTATTTTCGATAAAAAAATGCTCCCAATGGCTATGTAGAAAATATTCGCTCCTATCCAAATAAGCTAACATGGCACTCAATAATTTGGTCAAATAATAAGGTTTCAACATAAAATTCCATAATTATTCAAGAATACAAAATTTTCAAGTAACCAACAATGCAACCTAGTTTCCATATCCTAGCTAGACCAATATGAATGATCTTCAATCTATAATCCTAGGATTGGTATGTTTTTATGTTTGATAATTAGCCATATCATATGTTGTGGCACCGCGGTTTGATAGCATGCCTTTTCATCTCTATTTCATGCATTTAATATGTTCTAGGATCGGGACCTATGCCTCATCTTTAATTATTTTCTCTTCCTCTCTATGCCTCTTAGCTTGGTTCAAAAGCATCTCCTCTGTGATAGGTTCTCGATAGAGTTTGACTCTACAACCACTAATGTAATTGAGTATCACTTCTCCATCAAGGTTTGCTAATTCTACCACTCTGCTTGTACAAATGTGATTGATAATGAGAGCTCCATAACCACATTTTCTAAATTACAAGTGTGTTGTTAGAGTGTGTAGACCAATACTAAATTACCAACTTTTAAGTCCTTGTCTTTTACATGTGCATCAAAGTAATTTTTTTGTCCTTTCATGGCAATGTATATGCATGTTGGTGCTCTCAACCTTGTCTCTCATAGGTTCTCTAGATCAAGTATTCTAGATGACAGTTCATGATCATTCCATTGATTCAATTTTTCCACTTTCAAAGTATTTATCAGTAAGTCTAAAGTTAGCACAACATTTTGGCCCAAGATCACTTAAAAGGGGGTTATATTGATTATCATTTTATAGAACACTCGATACACCCAAACAGTATGATGTAATGGTTTATCAATCAGAGTGTTTATTATCCACTAAACAAATGAAAACATTGCACAATATTTTATTTGTACTCTCAGAGAGTATGTTCCTTTGGGGATGATAAGGTGCCAATTTCTTGTGAATCACCATGAATTCTTGTACTAGATATTCAATGAATTCATTCAAGAAATGAGTTCCTCTTTCACTGACTAGTTCTATAGGACCTCCATACCTCGTGAAAACATTCTTAAATAAGAACTTAGTCTTTTTTTTTGTCCTTCTTCCTTGTGGTGCTCACTTCAACCCACTAGGCTAGGTAGTAATAGTGAACAGAGAACAATATGGCTAATAAAATGTGATGTAAATGTATTGCTAAGTAAGAAATGATACAATGAGATGTTGGAGGATTCCACAAGCTTTGACTTAAGTAAAATAGTCATTCAAAGGAGTGTGATTTTTAGCTCTCTTCCATGCCACTTAGTGACAGTTTTAAATATAATTTTTCACAGATGATTATTGGTTGAATCTAGCAACAAGTGATCCATACTTTTAGGAGTCATTTTGAATTTCGAAATCAAATATGGCCATGACACTTCAGTCCCAATATATTGAGGATATTTTCTCTCAATTGGTCTTTTACTTTTGGAAAAAGTAATCCACGACTTTAAACCTTAGAATTCAATCATCTAATATATGTATATGCACAAATTTAACTCAATCCTCTCATAAACTCATATGCAAAGGATCAAGCACTTAGGATTTCCATGTGCATCAACACACACACATGCACACACATCTAAACACATACATACATACATACATACATACATACATACATACATACATACATACATACATACATACATACATATACACACACATACATATAAATATATATAAATATATATATATATATATATATATATATATATATATATATACATATATATATATATATATATATATATATATATATATATATATATATATATATATATATATATATATATATATATATATATATATATATACTAAGGGGTGATGCTAATTTCTATCAAACACTATATATATATATATATATATATATATATATATATATATATATATATATATATATATATATATATATATATATATATATATATATATATATATATATATATATATATATATATATATATATATATATATATATATATGTGTGTGTGTGTGTGTGTGTGTGTGTGTGTGTGTATATATATATATATATATATATATATATATATATATATATATATATATATATATATATATATATATATATATATATATATAGTGTTTGATAGAAATTAGCATCACCCCTTAGTGTGACTTTATTAATCCAACTATGTGTGTAATATATAAATTCTGAATATAAAGTTGAATGTAAGAGGTTTATAGGTACAAAATATAAAGAGAAGGGGACTTGGAATAATCAAAGAGATAGGCAAACCAAGGAATGGGAAAAGAGAGTGATTAAGCTTGAGGAATCCCTCAAGTTTAAGTAAGATGAGCTAACCAAGAAGCAAGAAGAGCTCCTTACAAAGCAAGATTGATTTACTCAAGAGAACACGTCAACATAGAGCACCGGCATTATCACATTCATGTTCACATGTTTATCCACTTTCCTACCTATATCCCTACCCAAATCCATGGCCTTATTGTGGATCTATCCTTGCTCAACCTCCTTCTTAATTACAAGGATCATTGAGAGCCTATCATGACATACTTAAAGCAAGACCATCAATAGAATTTGATGGCAAATGTTACCCTAGAGGGGATCTATAAAAGGACAAAATAGCTTTATGTCAAAATATGATAGAAGTTTCCCAAAATATGCTAGAAAAAATTCATAACCGTATTTTTTCAGCACGCATGTTCAAAGAGCATTTCCCAAAAGTAGCCAAATCTAATCGAGAGGAAGATCAAACGTGAAGAAAGGAAATCAAACTTTGGGGAAGACAATAATAACTCCAAAGAAATAAAGAACAATTTCAAAAAACTCTGAAAAATATCAACGGATGATAAAGCACAAAAGCAACCAAAGGAGTCTATCCCTAGTCATCAGGAGACCATCATAGAATGCGAACCCATCCAGAATCTTGCTCCACTTCCACAATAGAATATTGGTATACCAGACATGAAGGGTTCTTGGCAAGGGGAACTATGAGATCAAGTTTTAGAGACAATATGGAAGGAGGCCCACACACAACATAAATCCCCCTTCCTAGAGCTCGAGACATGCAAGAATTCAGTGAGAAGTGACTTACCTCCTAAAAGGATAATAAGTTCACAATCATAGGGTGATGTGGAAACACACTTGCAATCTCTACCTATCACAAGAGCCCTCAATTGTGCCCTCTAACTAGACCAGACAAGATTTTGGAATCATACTTTTGATTACAAGATCACCTTCATAGAGAAAATAATACAAGAATATGTTAATGATGCAAGAAGCCCCACAAGTTGGGTCTGATAGGAATGGATAACTTGACTAGAGATGATGTGGTATTCCTGTCGTAGTCCTGCGTGGTCTCGAGGAGTCCCCTCACTTTTGGGAGGCTCTCCACAGATATCGAGGACCTGACTCAGAGTACGCGCGTGCCTTGTCTCTCTCTACACGGAGATCCAAGTCTTCGTACTTCTGCCCAGCCACGCAGTGGCCTGCTATTCTCTCTTAATGTGATCTATATTGAGTATGACCCATGGTCTCTCACATGAGTGCCACTTAATGGCACTCAAGTGAGTATTCTTCTTTACAAAGCTAAGAGGTAGTTCACACCTCTTACAAAGGGCCATGAGTTATTCTCCATGTAACATTTCCTTCCCCTTAACTCCATTTTGTCCTCAAAATGGTATTGGAAGGTCTGGTAGAAAGAGAGAAATAATAGAACACCACTCCCACTATATCCCCATGTATAAAAATACATGGTCATGTCTCCGTGTTGTTTCCCCATATCCTTCCCCTTAAGAAAACACTTGGGAAGGTAATCTAAAACTGGGAAACCGTCTCTGAAGGGTGCTGACCCGCTCCCATGTGGCACTATCTTCTCAGCTATCTTGTTGATATATTTAGGTAGTGATGTGTGTGAACACACTAGGACTACCGGGGCACTTTTTTCCCTCTTTAGGAGGTTTTTTTCCCCCGGCTTGTATATACGCCTATTGCCCTAATGGGCTACTTATCTTTGTACATTCTCTAGTAATACATTCAGTATTGTGTGTTTGTGCTCCAAGCTTCTTCTTCTTCCTTGTGCTGTTCGCGTGCTCCTGCAGACGTCTAACTCCAACAATTGGTATCAGAGCAGGTCGTCGCTTCATCTAGGGTGCCGTCGACACTCCTCCATTTGCAGTCTCAAAATCGCATGAATTTTGGTGCCGAAATCACGATCTAAGCTCGTTTCGGCCTCCGAACGCACTATCGCAGCGCTTCAGCAGGCTATTTAATCTTTTTGTGACAAAGGTATATACTAGTTTCTGTTTGCCAGTTTAAGCGTCTCGAAGTCTGCTACAGGTTTAGCAGAACCCGTCTGGGCAATTCTGTTCAACTTTTTGAGATACAGCCAATTATCTGCATCAAGGTATTTTAGTCACCGGCCATGGCTGAAAGCAGTAAGGTATTCCGTATGTTGGCTGTTGAGGATAAGTTGGATGGTACCAACTACCCATTATGGGCTTATATGATGTGACATGTTTTGGTTGCAAAAGGATTGTGGAACATTGTGCAGGGTGTTGAAAGACGTCTTGTTACACCTGTAACGACAGGTACTACAAATACAGGTGATGGAGCTGATGAAGATGGTGTCGAAGATGATATTCCGCAGATTCTTGTTCGTGCTGCTCTTTCTGTTGCACCTACTGCAGAGCAAATTCGTTGGGATGGCAGAGATGCCCAGGCACATGCATTGATAGCTTTGTCTGTCAAACGTGCCATTATTCCTCATATTCGCTCTTGTAGAACAGCTAGGGATGCTTGGGATATACTTACCACATTGTACCAAGCTACGAATGAGGCTCATGTTGCTTACCTCCGAAAACAGTTGGAGAGTGAGCACATGAATGAAGGTGATTCTATGGACAGTTTCCTAACAAAAATCAAAGATTTGAAGGAACAGTTGATTTCTGCTGATGAGGTTATACCAGATAGCTCACTTGTGCAGACCGTTCTGAATGGTCTTCCTCATTCATATCAGAGATTTGCTTCTACTCTTCGGTTGATGATGAAAGGCAATCCGAATGCCTTATCATTTGAGGAGTTAGTCTCTGTTCTGTTGCAAGAAGATGAGTCCAGGTAGAACAGGTCCATTATGCGTGTTGGAGATCAAGCTTTCCTGGCTAGTCAGAAGGGCAAAGGAAAATGGAGCTCTTCTACTAGTAAGCAGAAATCTGCAAATGCTGCACATTTGAAGAACCAGGATAAAGATGAGAAGAAATCAGAAAAGCAGAAATTGTTTTGCAAGCACTGTAAAGGGAATGATCATATCATAAAGAACTGTCCAAAACTGGCTACAAAAGAGGCAAAGAAAAAGGAGGCTGGAATGGTTGTTGCAGAAGCCTCTACACCAAAAACAGAGTCTTCTAATCTTGTGCAGGAAGAAGAATGGGTGTTTACTACTGTTTGCAGTTTTGACCCATCTTCTCATGAGCAGTGCATGTCTGTAGTGGACTCAGATGTTTGGTACTTTGACAGTGGGGCGACCAAACATATTACCTCGCAGCGGAGTTTCTTCTCTTCACTCGAGCCTGCCCCTATAGGGAATACTGTCACATGCGCCAATAACTCCTCTTATCCTGTTATGGGAGTTGGTAAGATCATTCTGACTACTGCTGATGGTAGTTCTTTCACCTTGTCAGATGCCTTATTTGTGCGAGGGATCAAGAAGACTTTGTTATGAGTTTCTGCATTAGCCAAGATTGGCTTGGTTGTGAAATTCGTTGATGACAGGTGTATAGTTCATGATCTATCAAATGGCGATGTGATTATTGCTTCTAGCATTTTATGTCGTGGGTTGTATAAGCTCATAGACTATAAAAGATCTGTGAATGATTCGGCATGTGCAGTTCATGATTCTCACGCTATGTCAGATGCAAAGCTTTGGCATGCACGCTTTGGTCATCTGAATTTTGCTAGTTTGCTACGCTTGCAGAAATCTGATATGGTGCCTTCTTTGCCCAAGCTTGAGGCACCAGGAAAACACGTATGTGAAGGCTATATTTTGGGCAAAATGCAGCGTTCCTCCTTTCCAAAAGATGGTTCAGTTCGGGCTACATAGAAATTACAGCTTGTACATAGTGATGTCTATGGTCCTATGCAGACACCCTTTTTTGGGAATTAGCTTTACTTCGTGACTTTCATTGATGATTTTTCCAGGCATGCATGGGTATATCCACTGAAAGCAAAGTCCGAAGTGTTCATGTGCTTTAAACAGTTTTTGGTTTTGGCTAAAAATCTATCAGCATGTAAAATGGGCACCCTCTGTTCTAATCGAGGGGGGGAATATATGTCTTCTGATTTTAATGCATTTCTGGCTGAACGTGGGATAAAACACCAGTGTACAGTGCCGTATACACCTCAACAGAATGGAGTTGCTGAATGAAAGAACAGGTCACTCATGGAGATGGCGAGGTGCATGGTCAAGAGTCAGGCTTTACCACATAGTTTCTGGCTTGAGGCTGTCATGTGTGTAGCATATGTACTCAACAGGTGTCCCACTAAAGTGCTGCAGTCTATCACTCCATATGAGGCTTGGCATGACCGCAAGCCATCTGTTGCTCATCTGCGTGTTTTTGGTTGTTCAAAGCATCATAGATTCAATATAGTGTCTACTTGATAGCTACAAAATCTCATTATCATTGCTTCTCTGAATCGTGAAATATATTCACTTCATTTCTCTCTAGTCTATTGGTTGATGCATCCCAAAACTGTTGGGGCACTCCCATAATTCGATAAACATCCTACTCAGCATGTAGTTCATCACTTTTATTGAAATTTCTCATGATTGGTAGTTGTCTAAGATAATTAGACATCACAAAAAGAACTAAGCTAATTCCTACTATGCTCAAAGCATTGTTCAATATATTGAACAGGTGTAGAGACAAGAATAGCAAGTCTATGACCTTGGATTAATTTCTTGTCTATCTATTTTTATCCATTGATTAGTGGATCATGTTCCAAAAAACATGGGTAATTATTTATGATCAATGGCAAGCTGAAGAGGCCCACTACAGTTTTCCGCACTTGTTCTTGGCTGGTGTGAATCTAGTTTAAGCAAAACCACTTCATCTCTGAAGACTATCCACCATCTCCTCCAACAATCTCTTGGGTTGCAAAATTCAAACCTATCTAAGTTCCTTTGTTAAGATTCTACTAGCGGATCCTATAGAACCCTCTATAAGCTCCTACTTTCTATGTTTGAACTTTTGGTTTTTGTATTGTCATACTTTGACTTCTTGCTCAAGGCATTAAAAATCCATCAACTTCTTCTACGGTGCTCATTGGATCATTTTTAGAATTTCAGCTCTTACAGCCCCGATGATGTCTCGAATAGTTCTTGCTTCTAAGTCCAAGAGAATATTCCAATCATACACCTTCCAACCTTGAGCTATCACACATATGCCCTCTATTGCTCCCCTTAGCCTTTCTTTGCCACCCTTGTTTTATGATATGCTTTCAAAACCAAATAAAAAAGAGCATGATATAGAAGCCCCACCAGACACTCCCCTTGATTAATACCTTAAATGAAGTACTCTGACTCACAAATCTCCATAGCAGCCACAAAAAAGATATGATATTGTTGCAATACAACAATGGAAGTACAAGGTAAGAAAGAAACTAAAATGCAAAACAAGAACCAAAAATTCGAGAAATGAGGTGAGAGAAGGGGAAATAGAAAGGGCAATACAAAGAAAATATGAAAAGTCGACTCTATACTAGTTTGGGGAAGAATGAGAAGGATCTAAGATAAAAAAGAAGAAGATAATGCACAAAACCTAGTTCTAGACATTCCTAAAGGCATGAGAATGGAGATAAAATGTAGCGAAGAATAATTTTAAGTTTCACCAAATGTGAAAATGTGACACCAAGAAGAATGTATCTTGCACCTCTAAAATGGTTAAATGTAGTGGCCAATGACAGTTCTCCTCAACAACCGTGACAATATGTTACGTTCTCCTCAACAACCGTGACAATATGTTACGTTCTAGATTCAATCACTCTCCAAGAACTCAAGCCAACATCAAGACTGAGTGAGGCAACCCATAATGTCAATTTAGAATGACTATTGGTGCTTTGAAGATCTCCAGCCATGCTTGCAACATGCTATTCAAGAAAGATAATATGCACACATGCAACACATATGGGCCTCTCTCACAAGCAAGTAGATCAAGATCCAAAAACTCACGTCTACTAACAAGATTAAAAATAATACACAACTTTACAAACAAGAGCCCATTGTCTTATGAATACTTTTTAGAAGTTTGCGCCCTATTTAGACGATTGTGTCTTTCCTAACTCAAAAATTATGCCAAAGCCTCATTTGACGACATCTCAAATATATGTTAAAATTCTAGAGGATCAGACAGTCATTATTCAAGATTATGGACCTATTGGCCTTTACATATGTAGACTAGTTAGATATAAAATTTCTTTATCCATAGGGGAAAAACCCAATAAGTACTTCTATAAGGTAATATCCTCCACTTATTAAACTTCAAATGAAGATAGTTTAAAATGTGTGTCCTATGGATTGGCAATCATCTTGCTCTCTTGAATTCCATACTTTTACAACACATCTAATAGACATTTTCAATGCAAAATCCATACACGTTCTTCTTTGAATCTCACCAGAGTCCAAAAGAAATGATTTAAACGCCTTCCAAAGCCTTTTCTTTATGTGTTCGATACCATGTTTATTATTTGACGTAATGATAAGTTCATCATCATATATGCAACTCTCCTTCTCGTCCGTTTGTGAGTAGTGAGGGGTCTTCTTGATTTAATTTGAATTGGCATTTGTGTAAGCAATCTAGCAATCCTAATTCCAATCTTTGTAAGCATGCTTTAAACCATATGATTCCTTCGTAAGCTTTCATACACAAGTAAGAAGTTATTTATGAACAAAACGAGGGGATTGCTCCATGAATATTGTCTATTCCAAGTTCATCACATTGAGGGGTGCATCCTTTACATTAGAAAGAGAGAGTTTTCAACCACTGGATGCAACCAAATCAATGATGGTTCTAATGGAAGGAATAGTTTCCATTAGAATGAACCTCACAATAAATCCCATGGTTTTCAGAAAAATAGTTTCTTATTAATCTAGCCTTATGCAATGTTATAGTTCTATCTACATGCCTCTTGGTGGTGTAGGCACATTTTCACCTTATTATATTCACTCTCTACTTCTCTCTAGTACTAATTTATAGGTATGGTTGTCCTCCAAGATATCAATTTCTGCTTCTATGGCTTCATTCCACTCTATGTAGGTTGCAAGCATATTCATGAACTTTGAGTTCCCTACCCTAAATTACCTTATTCATGTAGCACATGATTCTAAATTAATGAATAATAAACTAGCCTTTTTGAGACACCTTTCCCTACCAAGCTTCCCTCCTTCTCCCCTATGATGTACAAACTTGTTTTTCCTTCCAAATTTTCTTTCATCCTTTGAAATTGCCCCTTCTTTAAAGATGTGGTGCTTCTTCTTCAGTCCACAAGTCTTAGTGAAGATCATTACCTTTATAATCAAGCTCAATAGGACTTTATTTACATTTAATTTTCCATATCTATGCCCTCTTCAAGGTGAGGCTATCTCTTATCCACATTCAAAATTTGAGTGTCTAGATCCATGAAGCTCAACGTTTGTTTGTTCCCTCTATTTGAATCTAGATCGGCTCCTCCATATCATCTATTTGCAAGTCAATTCCTTTTCCATACGAAGAAAATATTTCATCAAATGTGACATACCTTGAGACCTTCAACTCTTTAGTGTATAATTTATAACACCTGTAACCATTCTGTCTAGTGGCATAACAATGGGTCTTGTAACTTACTTTTCAATCCAATGGGACTTGGAAGATAAAAAAATATTTTCGGGTTTTTTGGAGGTTTTTGGTTTCACTCATAGGATAATGATACGTATCAACATAGATGGAGATCCCACTAGTAATTTTCAATCCATGGAGACATGAGGGTGATATGAAGATCATGAGTGATTAATACATGTAGATGTGAAGGGGAGAAGCACACTAGATGCATACACACACATACACACACACATACACACACACAAGGTAGAGATGATTAGATGGAACAATAGAGTATATTCATATCATCAGCATTACAAGCTCTCTAGTTTCTCATACAAGCTCTTTCTCTCCAAAAGTGAACCTCAAAAATGAGCTCTCTAGATCCTTTTATAGTTTTCAAGTGAGTTTTAGTGGCTTTGAAACTTGGTGAATATTGGCGTAGTTAAAAACTAGGTTCTAACACTAATTTAAGGGCTCAAACAAGCTCCTAAAAATACAAAGTTAAAAATATGGCGTCTACCCAAGATCAAGGAATCATCAACTTGCACAAAATGTAGCATTTATTTACAAAAATGGGATTTCATACAATAAGGTAGTGATGAAAATCACTATTCTACAATGAATTGAATGTTTTGCTGAATTTGAACTATGAGCCTTCTTTCATGTACTTCCCCATATTCGATGACTGTTTGAATCACCACAAACTTGCACTATGAGCCTTCATTCATCTACCTCCCCATCTTCTATCGCTGCTTGACTCATCGCATCTACCTGCTTCTCCTTATGTGGAAACACTCCCCTCCCTCTCACATCTCGCATATGTCATCCTTGTCACACCTCTACATTTGGGATTGTCAATGTATTTCTATGGGTAGTCAATGGCTAGAGATCTTTTGGCAACATGTATGTTTCTAACAAGATCTCCTTCCAATTTATTTTACCTTTGGCCCATGGAGTGTCTAGCTACATATGTTGATAATGTTTTTAATTTTTTATTGTTTTGAGCTGAAAACATTTGAGTGATACTCTTACAAGCTTGTTGTGAATAGGTCTTGGAAGGTCTACTCACAACACCCTAGAAGGTATTTTACATGACAATGCCAAGCATAGCAAAATTTGACAGAAGGGTTGGTGCTCATGTCATGTGGTAAATCCAAATTTCTTGCTCAAATCCATGTGAATTTACATGTGGTGCTTTAACCTTCTTAAAAACTTTAAACACAGTCGACATTAGGTTGAATATTTTAATACATATTTTGTTAGAAATGTCAGACATATTTGATAAATGAGGAAGCCAATGGCAAATTATTGCAGTCATAAAGGACATTGTTGGTGGCCCTTGAGGTGGTGCAAAATATGGGTAATTTATCCAATCATAACAATTATTATTATTATTTACCTTGATAGCAAAAGGTTTCCAAGTTCTATAGTGATGAATGCATCCATCGCACAGGTTGTAAATCATCTATAGTGGTGCCTTACCCCACATTGAATAGTTTTGCAATAACTATGCATAATAGTTTGGTTGAAATCTATATAGTTCCTCGATTTGTTACTCCATGGATATCTATTTCACCCATGTGTCATGTTCTAACTCAAAAACATCTTGCCCTTATGTAGTGATGTGGCCTCCAATTGTTGGTTGTAGTTTGTATTCTTCTTTGTAGATAGGGTGAATTGGTATCTAAACCATCCACTCTTCTTCACATAGCTATAAGGGTGATGTTGGTGTTTTGTCACTAACCATCTTTAGGGTCATTTCCTATTGTTGTAGCTACATGGACATGTCCGCTACTTGTTTTCTTAGGTCCTCCTGTTGTTTTGTGTCTCTGGTGGGATCTTGATAGCTTTCAAACTATCAAATAGTTGTTACTTGTGAGGACATTGAAGCTTTGATTCTAGTAAATTCTTTAGTTAGTTTGTCATGTTGTGCAAGTAGAAAAAATAAATCCTTGAGAATAATTTTGGTTGACTTTGGTGCAACTGCTTGGAAGTGTGAATAACTTACAAGTGTGGCGCTTTTCATTTCCATTATGGCTTCCATGTTTTCTCCATTTAGTCCCTACAATCTAGTATTCTCCTCCGTTGTAGCAAGGAGCTCAGTTTGTAGAAGTCCCATATTTTGACTCAATTTTGCATTCCTTTACATTTTTATGCAAAGGTTATCGTCTAGTTGTTGCATTACTACTCTTATTTTCTTTCTGCTTGACTCTCCTTCAACACCACCCCCCTCCTGAACTCTATCATCCCGGATAGGCTTTAGAATCCGGAAACATGAGTACGTTTGAATCACTTTCTACTCTCTGTGATTTAGCAAATTAGCTTCACATACCATTATTTCATGCCATTGAGATGATTTGACTCCATCATCTAGTACCTATCTATGATCTGCAAAGAAGCTCAGTTCATAGGTTACCAGTCTGGCATTTATGTTGGAAGTGATCTTCATAAAAATTTTTGAGTCTATCTCGAAAAACCATGTACAAAATGCTTCCTCAAAGGTCTGCATATATGGACTCAGAAGGAACATGAGGCGTGAATATAGTGCCATAATTTTAAGTCTGCTTGGAGTTGTAGATAAATTGAAAACTAAAGCATATGCTCCTTGATTAATGCCCATAAAATTTAAAAATGTATATTGGGCATGTTTGAATGCCTTTAGAACTATGAGGAGCATGCTCAATATCTTATTTTTCAGTTGGATAATTAAATTTGGCATTGTGGCATATCTGGATAGCCAAAATTCTAGGGTCTTTACCATGCACTCTTTTGTTGGTAGATAATTTCGTGGAGGACTAGGGAGTAATAAATAATTTAGCCATTGATTGTTTAATGTACCTTGGCACTGTGCTTCCCAAAATTGCGTCCAGGTACGTCTTCGTGGTACTGGGCAAAAAGCAAGATTCACTTGAACTACATATGGTCCTGCTTCCCAATGTACCCTTAAAGTTGGATTCATTTCCAAAAATTTGCACCTCCAAATTGGATGTGCTTTGTCAAATTCGGCCTGTGTATACGTAAATGTCTATAAATTGAATTGTAGATTTTTATCTACTTCTTTATTAGTCATTTTCTTGATATATTATCGCATTTCTTCTTTTAGCAGGCTGTTAGGTATATTAAATGGCTTTAGAATTTGCTCGAGGCATCTATTCTTGATTTGTGCTTCCTTCATGACTTTAATCACTTGATCTTCAAATTGATCTTTAAGCTGGGACACTAGTAGTGCCCATTCGTGTCGGCTTAGTTCTGCAATAGCCTGATCATGGCTTTTTGTGTTTGGCTCTACTGCCTCCCTTATTGATGAATGATGCATGGGGGTAGAAAGAGGACGTACCTCATTCTCCACAGTAGCCGCTTGGGAGCTTGGAACTATTGGTGTTACCGTTGTTACCTGTTGTTCTATTTGAACTTTTAATTTTGCAATGAGTTCATCCTTTTCTTTGAGTTCATTGGTGGCTCGCGTGATTGTTTCCTTGTTCTTCAGGAGTTCTTCTCCTATGGAAGCCATTTGATTAGCATCTTCATTGCATTGTTCAATGAGTTTATTCTCTGCCATCTTCCATTTTTTCCTAACTTCATTAATGTCATGCATATATCTCTTTTCCCATTCCTCTCTGATAGCTTGGTCTTATTTCAGCTGATCTGCATACTTCGCAACTTCCAATGCCTTTCTGCCGCTTGCGGTCATTTTTGGTGCTTCTATGGGTTGGTTGCATAGTATCGCAGTCATAAGCTCCATATTTCTATTTCCTAAATTGTCTACTTCCTCCATATATACTTTGATTTGGGTTTTAAGTAGCTTACTTCTAGTATTCATTCTTGCTTGCTCTGCTTCACCAGATTCATATTTGCTTTGTAACTCTTTACGTTGATCTTGGAGCTTTTGGTTCTCTATTGTTAAAGTGGTGCATTTGCCCTTGGCTCCTTGAGCTTCTATTTCCTTTGTCAAGAGTGCCTTTTGGGCTTGAACTAATTGTGCAGACAAGTTTTTGCTCATCACCTGGAATTGGCTTCTCTTGCTCATAGCTTTGTCATAGTCTGCATCTGCTTCAAGCATTTGTTGCTGCGTGTCCATAGGCCTTTGTATCATTTGCTTTACTACTGGCTTTAATTGAGCTACATCCACATTTAACCATGTTTTGGGGATACTTGTTTATTCCCTGTTCGAACATCTTTGCCTTGTTCCACATGAACAATTTCATTGTGTGGTTGTCTTATCTGAAGGTGCACTTCTCTCTCTCTCTTTCTTCTTCTTCATTTATGGTCGATTTTGTAGCATTGCCTTGAAAGGTGACATCTAATGGAGAGGGTTCTACGACAACCCTGATTGGTGTGAATGGCTCGGGTTCTTCCACCTTTTCCGGTTCTTTTTCCTCCTTTGGTTTCCTCAATGATATGTTCCCATCCAATTGTGTCTCTATAATATGAATGTGCATATCTTCATTCATCTTGATTACATGAACTTCTTGTTGGGATGATGGTTTCTCTGTTGGGTCGATGACTATATTGTCAATGTTCTGATCGAGTTTTGTTCCTTCGACGGCCATAGAATCCTCAACTTGATTTGTTTCATCCCATTTTCTATCGTCCTCCGAATCAGTTTTCAGGTCCACGTTCATTAGGGATGTCTCTTGATCTTCTTTAGCTTCTAAGGATGAACCTGAGGTGTTAATCCCAACTCTTTATAGGTGCCGGACTTTGCTAATTTCATTCCTTGAGGAATGTCTTTATGGGAGTGATGGTAATGATGCCCTTGTAATGGCAGATTGACTTGACCTTCCATATATTGGTGAGTTGCTTCTAATGCTTCTTGTAACTCTGCTTCTGTAATAGGCTTTGAATCTTCAAGCTTGGTGTTTGGTAGGACATGCACTCTTTGGGAATAGGAAGTGATTCTTCTCCCTTAATCATTTCTCGGAATCCTTTTGTTCCTCTCATACGTGGTCGAGAACTGGTCTCTGCTTCCTCTACCAACTTTAGTTCTTTCTTCTTTCATGGTACAGTGGCCATCTTTGCATACTTGGCAGATGTGGGCATCTTGGTCAAGTGCTCTCTGATTCCTAGTGCATGGTAAATGAGGATTTTTAATGCAGTACTGCCATTTAAGAATTTCTTCTATTTCCATTGCTTTTTAGCTTCAAAGAGACGCTCATGGATATAAGGCATTAGGTTCACCTGGTTCCCAATCTGCCTGAGAGCATGGGATAAGAGTTGTACGATGATCTTCTGTGGGGCTGTGGAGCGATTCATATTGGGAAAAAAAAAATGTTGATGAATGATGCGAACCTCATCTTCTATGTCCAAACGATTGATGTCCAAAAAAGTCCGTGTTTTGGCTCTGTGGGATACATCCCGTTGAAACACACCATAATCAACATCAATGTGATTGCATCACGTATCTTCCACTTAGTCGCCATAAATCGAACAGTTCTCCGAGTGACTTGTGTCATCCTTCCATGTGGGTGTAAGGAAGGCAATACCTTGGATTTTTTTTCATATAATTTTTCTTATTTTTGCTGAAAGAAAACAAAAATGATAGTGAATAGCCGAAGCTTTATTTTATTTTTAATTATGTTCCTTGAGGTTATTGTGCATGTGCTTTCCTATTCCCTGGGAGGGAAATGTGCATCACTAATAAGTAGAACAAGAATTATGGGCCAAATGCATGGCCTTGTAATGTGGCCCTATCATGCACATTCGAGGTGTATGGAACTCAACATGTGTGCAAGAAGAAGTTGTTGGCGGGTTTGTAGATGGCAATTGAGATTTGGGTGTCCATATAAGCTTTATTTTGTTGTTCTTGACTGCAAATTTGCCTCCTCTTGTGCTTTGTGTAGCTATCATATTGTGATTCTTCTTTGCTTGTCATACATATCTTTGAGTTGATTTCTTTGAGTACTCCTGTATTTGCAATTTTGGGTTATCACGTCTTTCTTGCTCCTTTGACTTTGTTTTGGATGGATCCTTCCTTTGTACATGTTTCTTCAGTTTAGTTTTCTTCGTTGGCATAGTTAATTTGGGAATCCATATTTGTGTTCTTGAGAGTTGAGCGGCAATCCGTTTCTTTGAAATTTATAGTTGAACAATCTTCTGTAGACCTAGTGATCCATCTTGGCTTGTAGTCTTGACCTGTTGTTCATTCTTTTGTAGGTGATGCCTTTGTTGTTGATGATATGCTGCTTCTTGATCTTTCCAAATCCATGCATGTCAAGTTCCTTGAATGGGATAGATTCTAATGTGGCAAGTTTTAAGTTGATTACTCTGACTAGTCGCTCTTGGGTGCAACTCCTCACTAGGGCTGTCAATGGAAATGATGTTAGTTGAAAGGTCCAATGGATGATGAGGAGGTGTACGATTAATAAATGGTGTAAACACATGTGAAGTACTTGGAGGTGAGGGTTCCATAGTAGAGGTAGATGCACAATCACCTTCATGCATGCTTAATTGATCTCTCAGAGCTAAGCAAGTTGATTTGACTGGTCTTTCATCTAATAAACTAAACACTTCTTGATGTCCAATCTTGTCCTAACACAAGTTCTTCTAATAGATCTTGATCGTTGCACACTACTAGCTTTTGTTGCATTGCATTATTGCCTAGGTGCAATGATAAGGTTATCTCACCTATGCATTCAGTAACATTGCCTCCTATTCCAATCAAATGTGCTTTGGTGGGTTGCATTTGGATCTTAAGTTGATGGTCCAAAGAAAATCGGATGCAGCTTAGAGCTGCTCCTGTGTCAATGAGGGCATTTGCCAATTGATACTCCTCTGTTCCCACTCCTAGGTTCAAATAAGGTTGTCACACTTGATGTCCTAGGGTTTCTAAGGCTCTAAAATTAGCCATTGGGATGGGCTCTTCACCTTGGTGGTATCTCTCATCCCTTTCTCTCATCCACTCCTTTCATTTTCTTATTCATTCCAAGGCTTCCTGTCGTGCTTCCTCGCATATTTTCTCGTCTTCTTCTCGTCTACTCTTTGTTGCTAGAAGTCTTGATAGCATCTCCTCTGTTAATGGCTCTAAATACTTCTTTACTCGACAGCCACTTATATAGCTCGATAGGACTTCTCCATCTAAGGTTGCTAAGTTGATAGCTCCACTGGTTGATATGCAATTGATCACCAAGGGTCCATATCCTCTTTTTTGCAGTTTCTTCGCATGTTGCTTTAATGTATATACGAGGACTAAATCTCCTTCTTTCAAACCTTTACTCTTGATATGTGCATCAAAGTATGCTTTTTGTCATCTTTTTGCAACATAAATGCCTTTTACCACTTGTAATCTAGTTTCATGCTTGTGGATTTGGTCCAATTGATTGGACAACTCATGTCCCATCCATTTGTTCGAGGCCACTCTAAGAGCAGGAACTAGAAATCAATTGGTAAAATGGAATTCTGGCCATACACTAGATTAAAAGGAGTAGTTCCTATGGCTGTTTTGTATGCTACTATGAATGCCCATAAAGCATGATGTAACTGCTTGTCCCAATCAGATCTTCCATTATATTTAACAATCTTCGTAAGCATTGTACACAAGATCTTGTCTTTCAGCCTGTCCATTGGCTTGTGGGTGATAGGAGGCTAATTTCTTATGAATCACTAGGAATTCATTCATCAAGGCTTCTATTACTTCATTGATGAAATGTGTGCCTCTATCACTCACAATTTCTATTGGCAGTCCAAATCTAGTGAATATATTCTCAAAGAGAAACTTAGTCATGTTCCTTGCATCGTTCTTCTTAGTTGCATTGGCTTCTACCCATTTGGTCAAATAGTCCGTTGCTACAATTATGTATTCTGCATGGGAACCTTTTGCCGGTGGGCTAATAGGTCCTACAAATCTATTCCCCATTTGGTAAATGTTCTGGCACTTATCATAGGTCATAATGGCATTTCATCTCTTGTAATAGGATACTTTGTTCGTTGACAAGTATCACATATTTGGACATATGTGGCTGCATCTTGATATAGAGTTGGCCACCACATCCCAGCAAAGAGAATCATTTTTACCCTTTTATCTACAGAAAAATGTCCTCTGGCAGCTCCTGTATGAGCCAGTTCCAAGACTGGAATATACCCGTCTTCATGGATGCACAATCTTAATTGGTTGTCCCTTCCTCTCTTGAAAAGTTGTTTGCCTATGAGTACATAATATTTGCTTTGTTCCTCAAGGGCACGTTTTCTTGCCAAACTAGCTCCTTTGGGGTACTCTTTGGTTCTAAAGAATGCCACTAGGGGCATGCTCCACCTAGGTGCTATTGTAGAGTAACATAAACTAGAGTTCTCTTCGAATGTTCTTTCTTGAGAAATGGGACATGCTGAGACATAAACAAATGCAACTTTCTGCAGATCAGGCCAATACACTCCTAATCTCTTAAGCTCTTTCCAGGTTCCATTAACACTTTGATGGGTTTTTCATTGATTCACATGTGCTTTTTGAAGCCACATCTCTTGCTCATCTTCCTCTACATATCTCATAAGTAGTCCACTTCTTGATGGTATAGGCTTCTGGCTATGATATGGAGATTTTTAATTCTCCATAACTCTTGCACTTTATTGGTATTTATCCTATGTTGAGGACCATGCGTGAGTATAGGAATTAACTTTTCAACCCATTGTGGACATACTTCTCGGTTGAAAAGATAAGTATCCGACAAATCATATGGCACTGTTGTAGGAGGTTCTCCATGTGCCATTTTGGGTCGGTGATCACAGATGTGTGTATTTCCTTTTTTGACTACAACTTCAAAATCAAATTCCATTAACAATAGAAACCATCGTACTAGTCATCCAGTATTACATGGCTTATTGACTAGGTGTTGGAATCAATGTCAATATGGTGCAACAATAGCTTCATTAGAAGTTGTATCTTCAAGTCCCAGATATGCCACAATGTATGTAGATTCTTTTCAGAAGACTTAACACAAGGAACCACGTGGGCAGCATGGTTCGATCAGCTCCCTCTCATCCCAACAACGGGGTTTTCAATCCCGCTGGACACAAAAGCGGCAAGATTTTTGTTTTTCTCATAAAATGAATTCCGACTGTAGTGATAGCTTTTCACATGGCTTAGCGGCGGTAGCGATCGTGCTTTTCGTATTTGCTTTATTGGAGGAAGTTTTGCTATTGCTTTAGTATGGAAGACTTAACCTATATAAGGAGTATGTTGGGCACACTCTTGATCATCACTCAAAGATCACAAGCAAGAGTTTGAAGATTTTGAGGCATTGGAGGTGAAGATTTGGTGAAGGAGAGGCTACTCTCTTGGAGCAAGAAGTCTTCTACAAGGTGGTGGTAACATTCTTTTGTGAGTTAACCTTATATTTAGTTTTTAGGGTTTCTCTACCCTAATCTCAAAATTAGGGTTGGTTGATTTACAATTTTGTTACACTATTTTGTGAGAATAAGGTTAGCTTTGTTGCTCATTCACTTCACACACTTAGATTATTTCAACATAACCTAAATTTTATATCATCATCTTATGGATATTCTTACATTAGTGACTGCACCACTTTATATGGTTGAGTAGTACTCCCATGTTGTAATTTGGACATCTATTTTTTTGTGAGTAAGATTTCTCTTACGTTCTCTATCCTTGTCTCAAGATCTCTTTCTTTCTGTCTCTCACTTATCATCTTAATTAATTAAGTGTGTATGCTAAAAAGGTTTTAATATTGGAACGATCCTGAGGCCCCAAATTCCAACACTTGGTATCAGAGCATAATTGACATACACACTTAGTTAAGATGAGTGAGATTAGAATTGAGATTGAGGACAAGTTGGATGGATCTTCTAATTATCTCATGTGGAGCTTCATGATGATGAATATTTTAGTGACAAATGATTTACGGAGTATCTTCAATGCATCCTTAACAAGACCCAGACGAGAAGGCGAAGAAGGAGCCATAGCAGTTTCAAGAGGTATTGGAATTACTATTACAAAACCAACTGAAGAAGAGGTAACCACTTTGACATCCGCTGTCACAGGTAGGTCTTTACCTATAGTTCCTTCTACTTAAGATCAAGCAAGGTGGGATACTAGAGATGCTTTAGCACTCTCATTCATAGCAATGAGTTTTAAAAATCATATTCTACCACATATCAGATCTTGCAGAAGTTCCACACAAGATTGGTTGAAGCTTGAGAATCTTTTTTAGAGGAGAAATCCTACTAGTGCTCACTTAAGGAGACAACTAGCAAATACAAGGATGAAGCCTAGTGAGTCAATTCAAACCCACATTACGAGAGTCGTTGACTTGAGAGATCAACTTCTAAATGTAGGAGTTGAGATATAGATCAAGAAATGGTAAATACGTTGATTAATTCACTTCCTATTTCATATCGATATTTTATAACCACTCTTACCCTTACCACAAGAGATAGAGAGGTTACATTTGAAGAGCTAGAGTGCTTGTTACTTCAAGATGAAGATCAATTGAAGGGAACGGAAGAGAATGAAGAACCACTTTCATCTTCATCAAAGGGTAAAAAGAAGAAGAAGGATAAGAAGGAAAAGCAATCCAAGAAGGAAAGTAGGTCCCTCTCACCTTCTACTTCAGATTCTGTTTCTACTACATCTAAAGAGAAGTCTTCTAAGAAGAAGGAAATAATAGGTTTTTACTGCAAGAAACCTGGGCATTTTAAGTCAGCATGTTATAAAAGGATTGCTGCAGAAAAGAAAAAAGCATCTAGTAACGTTTTAGAAGATGATAAAAAAGGAAAATCTCAAGGTGAGTCCTATGCCTGTATCACCATTGAGGAAGTAGCTTTTGATCAGGCAACTTTACAAATTCTTTCAGCAAGTCCTTGGATATTTGACTTAGGTGCTACAAAGCATATGACAAGTTGCAAAGATGTGTTTTCTTCTCTTTCATATTCTTCAGGTATAAGAGCTACTATTGCAGGTGGCAATGATTTGGATGTTGTGGGAATTGGTATAGTAACCCTGAAGTCAAGAGAAGGTGGTAATTTTCAGATTTCAGATGTTCTATATGTACTTGAAATGAAGAAGAATCTGCTACCTATATCTGCATTTTTAGGTGATGGTTTTAAAGTTGTATTTAAGAGAGATCTTTGTAAGACCTTATCACACAAAGACAACATGTATATTTTACAAGGTGAGCATAGAGGATGGATCTTTGTTTTGTGAAAAATCAGTCACACATATGTAGTCAAATCTTCATCATTGGTGGAAGATATGAAGCTATCGCATGAAAGATTTGGAGATATTAGTTTTGGAGCTCTCAATAGTATCAAAGACAGAGGTATGGTTAAGAGTTTACACCCATTCAAGCTACCAAATGATTCAAATATATGTGAAGGTTGTCTTGAAGGTAGGATGCATAAACTACCTTTCAAGAAACATGATCATATTACAGCTACTAGGAAATTGTAAATTATTCATTCAGATGTGAATGGACCTATGAGAGTAGACTCTATTCAAGGTTTTAGGTATTTTTTTCTATTCATTGATGATTTTATGAGATACTCATGGATCTATGGTCTTAAGTTGAAGTCAGAAGTGTTTCTTATGTTCAAGAAATTTGTAGCTATGGTTGAAAATGAAAATCAGGAAACTATCCAGATTCTCAGAAGTGATAGAGGTGGAGAATACTTGTCAAAAGAGTCCCAGACATTTCTTGATGAGAAAGGTATTCCTCCACACCTTACTATTGATTATACTCTTCAGCAAAATGGTGTTGTAGAAAGAAATAATAGAGTACTTGTTGAAATGATGTGGAGCATGGTGGCGTCCAAGAGGCTTTCATCGAGATTCTGGTTTGATGCAGTACATACAACTAATCACATTTTGAACAGGTCATCTACAAAATCTTTAAAGGCAGTTATACCTTATGAAGCTTATTATGGTAGATAAATTAATGTGAGTTATTTCAGAGTGTTTGGATCACTTTCTTATGTACATATTGAGAAAAAGGACCGAGGCAAACTAGATGTAAAGGCAAAGAAAGCTGTTTTTATTGGATATCCTATTGAGAGTAAGGGATCTTGGGGATGTAAGGGTCATGTGACCTTACCTCCATATTCATATATATACATCGTATATAGAGTATTGCCTCGACGGAGAGTTCATTGTGTGGGTTTCGAGGCTCCCACGCATGTCCACGCGTCTTTCCTCTCTTCTCTCTCTCCCTCCATCTCCTTCTTCCTCCTCTTGTTCTACACACCAAAGCCCTTCATTGGTATCAGAGCATGCTGAAGGCTAGTGTGCAAGAAGCTTCAATGGAAGCTTAGGTCACAAGAGGTGAAAGTGCAGGTCGGCATCTCTCAACAGCAATTCAGTATTTCGGCCATAACGTGAGCTAGGAAGCTCGGATTGATGTGTTTTAAAGTTATGTGTCTAGCAAATACAGAGGACTACAACTTGACGGAAGGGTGCAGAACCTAGTTTGGACTTTTAAAGTGCCGAAAATTCGAACAACGCAGACTGCTATACAAAGCGAATCTACATTCAATAGGATAGCAGGTCAGTTTTTGGAACATAACTTGAGTTCTACAGCTTGGAATTCGATGATTCAACTTGCTGTGCATAGCTTAGAAAGATAGCTACAGCTTTCTAGAAGAACTCAGATCCAGATTCTGAGTTTTTGGTTGTCGAAATTGCAGAATACAGAGCAATACTATTGTAAGTGAAAGTGAAATTGATAGTAGGTGCTTGTTTTGAGCATATCTTGAGCTACGCACCTCTGATTGAGGTGTTCTTTATCTCGTTACGTAGCCACGAATTAGTTTTAAAGTTTGCTGAAGAACCAAACTTCAGATTCAGAGGTTATCACCTCTGAAATAGAAAAACACAGAGCAGCACATCTTTGTCACAACTACCCTAGTTGCATTTGGAGTTTCATTTTGGTTTGGAACTTCTTCGAGAGAGATTTTTGGTATGCAAGCTCTTATTTTCAGAGCTTCAAGGCATTGTACATGTATGATCATTGTGGTAGCTCCTCCATATGAGTGTAGAGTATGATCTTGTCACGTGTTTGACGTGTAAGATGACATTGTGGTATACTCTTCTTCGAGGTTTATGTCATCATGAGTTCGATCATGGATGTATAGTAGCATTGTGGTCTATATCTTGCTTATGCCACTTGGTTACGGATTTACTTTCCGATTGCACATACTTTTGTAAGAGTTGACATTGGATCTTAATTGGTACTTGTATCTTTGTTTTCTTTGCAGGTACAGGATCCAGATTGGAGCCTTAGTTACACATTCATTTGTCACCATTATTAGCATTTGGTCATTGATTGATATATATTTGCCAGTGTGATTCTTGGCATATGTGGATGGTGATTCCCACATGGCTATTTTGGTTCTAGAGTCCATTTTACAGAGAAGATGCTGCCAAAACTTCACCGGCTTTTATGCTAGAAAGGAGCTCTAGTGGATCTTGAAGCTTGTGCAATAGCTTTGGATCATTGTTTATCTCCATTCATTTGGACTTGGTCACATGTTATTTGTGACAGATTGGACCATCTAGCAGGATTCATTCTTGACTGGGAGGTGCATCACCATTGTATTGGCGTGTATTGCCATTAGTTTGATTGGATTAGTGACAGGTGGTGATAGATTACTTTTTTGTTCTTTTGATATTGGTTATCTTGTTTGATTGCTCAGTTTACAAGGGATACTCTGTCGAATTTTTCCTAGGATTCTTTCACATATATTTGGTCACTTTGGAGACTTGGTGAGCATGCTTATGCTCATGGTTTTATGTGCATGCTAGATGCATGGTTATGTGATAGGTGGTTCATATAGTTTTCTTCTCCGCAGAGACATATGTGATGTGATTTATGCATATGGATATGCAGGTGTGATCCTATTGAGGATAGAGTATTGTTTCTAGTCTCTTGTTACATTGCTAGTCCCTTGGATTGCCAGCATGATTTCTTGATTTGATGGCACTGACTTTCTAAGATGGAAAGCTCAGATGTGGCATACATTGGTTCGTGCAGGGTTACACATGTATGTGCATAGAGATGCACAGAGGCCTCGTGACATGCCCGACCATGTATGGATGGATATGGATGCATTGGCCAGCTCCACTATTCGATTATAACTTGTGGATTCTATATATGAGTGTATTATGTATGAGAAGACGAGTAGTGCATTATGGCAAAGACTACATGATATGTATGCGAGTCCATTGAATCATGTGAGACATAGATCACATCGACGACTTCAATGTTGGCATTGTGGTCATGAGGGCCATATTCGACGATGTTGCTTCAGGCGGATGCGACGACGACGTCAGAGATATGCATGTGATGCAGGTCCGGTAGTGGTTTCAGGAGAGTCTATGGTAGTTCATTATGCTAGTGATGGTGATATCACTTTCTCCTATGGTCCATCTCAGGATTCCTCTTATTCATTGGATGGTACACATATGGCTTGGTTGCTTGATGCATTAGCCAGTTTTCATGTTACTCCACATCGTGAGTGGTTTTGTCGATTCTCAATTGAGAGTCGTGGATGTGTGCACATGCCTGATGGTATGGCATATGACATTGAGGGTGTAGGAGATGTATGCCTTATGCTACCTAGTGGAGCATCACTTATACTCAGACATGTACGTTATGTGCCTTCATTCCCTATGAGCTTGATTTTAGTTAGCCTGTTACAAGAGAGCAGATGTTATGCATTCCTTGGTGAGCATCATTTTCAGTTGCAGTTGGGACAGCTTATGCTTGTTAGAAGTGCTAGGATTGGGCAGAGGTATCCACTACAAGTACTTCATGTGAGAGACAGTCTCGTCTCAGTGGGAGTTCAGCCTTATGTGCGATGTGAGACTCGTCGACATGTCTCATTTTATCTACCTACAGATAGGTCTATGGATATTCATTATGTGCATGTATGGCAGGATTCAGATGCTCAGATGGATGCACATGTAGAGCATGTTTTGGATGCTCATGATGCTTATGTAGAGCATGATTTTGTTGATCATATGGATACTCATGTAGAGCACACTTTGGATGATCAGTTGGATGCTTTAGAGCATGATGTGGATGCTCATGTAAAGCATTGTGATGATACTCAGTCAGAGTTTGATCATTAGTTTGACCTTGGTATTGATGTTGTGCAGTTAGCTCATGTGGAGCATGATCATATACTTGGTGTGGTAGAGCAGGATTGCTCTCATGGTACACAGTGTATGGTAGAGCATATTAGCTCTCAGGATGCACAACTAGATATATCCTTGGTTGCGAGCATGGCTGATTTAGATGTTGATGAGTCAGCGATCATGCAATCATTCTTGGATTCGCTCATGCCAGATGTTGACATAGATATGTCAGGACATGTTGGTCTTGATGATGGTGCTTTGGATGCCTTGGATACAGGCATGGCTGACATGCTTAGGTTAGCCAGGATAGCACATATTTTGTCAGCATTCAAGAGTCTGATGTACGAGTTATTATGCCCGAGACCAGACATTGCAGTTGCTATTGGAGCATTTGCACTTGGAGTTGTTAGTCGTTTGATGATTGGCACAGGCATAGAGCGAGTGGGAGCTTTGCAGGAACTTCATGAGTTCTTGTATCAGTGAGATATGAGCTCGACTCTTATCGATATGAGTCTAGAGCATTTTGAGGTGCATGGATACACCTTGTTCGAGGTGGTTGGTGTAGGTTGATTTGTATGGGTAGAGATCCGAACTCTTCCTGTACATTATTGTATAGTCCTACATCATTCTTTGTATATGTTACCACTTATGGTCACATTCACTCTTAAGTGGGAGATTGTTGGGGATGTAAGGGTCATGTGACCTTACCCCCATATTCATATATATACATCATATATAGAGTATTGCCTCGAAGGAGAGTTCATTGTGTGGGTTTCGAGGCTCCCACGCATGTCCGCGCGTCTTTCCTCTCTTCTCTCTCCCTCCATCTTCTTCTTCCTCCTCTTCTTCTGCACACCAAAGCCCTTCAAGGGATACAGGTTTTATGTTCCAAAAACAAGTGAAGTTATTCTTTCACGTAATGCCTATATTGCTGAAAATAAGGTTTATGATAAAGAAGCAGAAATTCTAGAGTTCATTAGTGAAAATGACAATGATTTTTTAGAAAGATTTTGGATGTACATGTTCAGCCACATCAGGAGGGAGTTAAAATTCCTAGGATTCAAGAAAAAGTTGAAGAAAGAGGAATTTCACAACCTTCTATAGACTCAACATGAGACTTTGGTTCTAGAAATGGAAGAAGATAGACTTTCTTTATTCTCTTAATGGAGGCCTCAAAACATGGTGGCTTGGCCACATACACCTCCTCCATGAACTCATTATTTAGAAATGCTAACTTTACATGCATTTGGTAGTGACTACTTCTTGTTTGTGCCCATAACAATTAGTATTCAAGTATTACTCATTCTCCTTATAGGGAAAAAAGAGACCTCAAATTCAAATCCTCCACTTACTTCTTTGTCTCTACATCATATAGGTGATGAGACTTTATTTCTTCCCTATAGTCTAGAAATATGTTCTATCTGTTTTTGGTTTTTATCTAGCATGTGAGCATATAATTCACATGCAATTATTTTGAAATGTGAAACGGAGTACTTCTGATCAAAATACCTCTCTTGTGATGTCTCTCTAATAACTATAACTCTTGATAAGAATGTAGAGTACAAGGATTATGAAACAATTTGCCATTTAGCATGCATCTTGTTTGAGTTTGAGGTCTATGGAAGCACACAAAAAACATAAGCAAGAAGAAGAAGAAGAAGAAGAAGAAGAAGAAGAAGAAGATGAAGAAGACGAAGAAGAAGAAGAAGAAGAAGAAGAAGAAGAAGAAGAAGAAGCTTGGAGAACAACACAACACTGAATGAATTACCAAGTGAATGTACAAAGATAGGTAACCCATTAGGCATATATACAAGTAGGGGGCAAAAAACCTCTTAAGAAGGGGAAAAAGTGCCTCGATGGTCTTAAGTGTGTTCACACACAATATCACTATAATATATCAACAAATCACCCGCCTCCCCCCAGTAGTTATGTGGTGAACAAGGAGTTGGCACTCACGCATATGCAAGTGTGGAGCTATGTGGAAAGAGATATATCCACAAAAGGAAGTAATCCCAAAGCTTTTTGGAAAGCTTCAAACTTCTCCCTAGGCATAGCTTTTGTGAAAAGATCTATAATGCTATCATGTGTGGGCACATATGCCAAACTCATCTCTTGAGCAAAGAACCTCTCGCTAACATGATGATAATGCACCTCAATGTGCTTTGTGGGAGCATGGAACACAAGGTTCCTTGGAATCTCTAATGCACTCTTTTTGTCGGTGGAGATGACGGTGCAGAAGATTGACCAATACCCAAATTAGCCAAAAGGCATCTAAGCCATAGTCACTCAATAGTCAGTGTGAAAGTTACCCTATACTGAGCCTCAGAGCTAGCAATCACCATAGTAGGGTGCTTCTTGCTCAACCAAGATATGCGTGAGCTACCAAGCATGAAGTAAAAACCTCTAGTGGACACACGTGTGTGTTGGAGAGGAGAGATGCACAGAAAAAGAAGGGCCCCAAAATTTCTCCGATTTGGACACTTTATTTTTTTGTCTCCCTATTGATATGTCTGTTAGAGATTTGTTGAGAACTGCCTTGTACATGGAGAGAGTCTGTCCTTCATGTTTAGAGTCTCTCCTTCATGCTTATTCTGCCCCTTGTTTTGTCATGCCACTCGTTTTGCCATGCCCCTGGCTTGTCACGGTGGTGTAATCTCTGTGCATTCATCAATTTCATTTTCGTGTTTTCCTCCCAAAAAAAAAAAGTGTAGGCAATCTTAGCTTTCAAGCAGGAAAGTAGAAACACAAAGAGGCTTCCGAGTGCCGAGGCGACTTTGAAGAGAAGAGGCAGAGTCACGAGGGCGAGTTTCATGAACGAAGTGGGCGAGTCCCGAGTCGCGACTTCAACGACGAGAACCGACCTACAAGAGCGTTTGTGCGTTAGTTCGCGTGTACATTCGCCCGGACGCTGTTGGGAAACTACTCATTTATGGAAAACTACAGCCTACCATGGGAACTTCACGGCTCATCCAGTGCTGAAAGCTCACACGATATCATGGTGCCGCGTACCGAATGGGGCGACTGCCCTTGCCTATGCAACATGCTTTTCTTACCGACTTCAGCGCTGCAAGCCACAAGCCCCGCTCCAAGTCTCGACCTTAACATCGACACAGACCTGCAAGCAAGGCGCATCACAGCCAAGGCTATTATATCTGTTTGAGTAAGATCATAGAGGATACAGCAGTTGCGCGATAAATAAGACATGAGTCGATCATATTCCAGTACGAGAAATCGTTACTACTGCAAGTAGTAGGTCACGGTGTATATAATGCTGCGCATATGCATCCATCTTTGGTTGATGCTTCTGTCCACATGTCTGTTAGTAGGTCACGGTGTATATAATGCTGCGCATATGCATCCATCTTTGGTTGATGCTTCTGTCAACATGTCTGCATGTTAATAGGTTGGAAATATATGTACAGGGTATATTCTCAGTGAAAGATTGCCTACGCAAGTTCTTTAATATCCGTACGTGTTAGTGGTAAAGAATTCACGGATGATTCCCTCGTTAGACACTCTGTCGGTTCATCCGCGTACATTTCTGTTAATCATAAAGAGAAGAAAGCTTTATGCAGAAAAGCAGCAGAAATCTTTCTGGCTTGCTACCATAGCCAGTTGAGTGCATCACCTCTTCAACCAGCGCAGTTTGCGCTGAAAAGTCTAAATCAACACGTATCAACACGTTTGGCGAGTGTGGAGCACTTGATTATTCATCCACCTTCCCAGACTACCCAATTCCAACCAGTCTTTTCGTCTCCCCGTAAGGCGATGTCTTCCTCAGTTTTGCCTCAGCAAACCTTCGAATTCTGTAATCCTAACCGTCGTAGGCATCTAATCCTGATTCCTTACTTTGTGGGCGATGGAGATTTCCATGTCTGCTGCTTTCAGTTGTACTTTTAATTAATTCAAACTTAATCGGAAACGTAAATCTTTACAATTGAACTTCCAATAAAGATAGTAGAGGAAATCGCTTCCGTTAAAAAGGGGTATGTTTCACCATTTTTGGCGGTTTATTCTAAAAGCTTTAAGGACAGTACAGATCGCGTACCGCTATCTACATTCGGGAAAGTAAATCTTTACAATTGAACTTCGAATAAAAATAGTAGAGGAAATCTCTTCCGTTAAAAAGGGGTATGTTTCACCATTTTTGGCGGTGTATTCTAAATGTTTTAAGGACAGCACAGATCCCGTACCGCCATCTACATTCAGAGAGGTTTTCTAGCTTACAGTAGATGGATATTATACTTGTATCTAAGTTCATTGTCGGAACTATGTTCTCTACCTCACACTGTATTGATATTATACTTGTATCTAAGTTCTTTGTCGGAACTATGTTTTCTCTGTCACCGTAATGCATCTTTTTAAGGACACTCCATTTTTCTATTAACTTTTTTATATCGCCCTCGACTGAATGATGGGTACTCCAAGAAACGCTATACCTGATAATGAAACACATTACAGAAAATAAAGCCGCTTTAATGAAATGGAGTACTTGAATATATTAGATCTCTTTGCTTTGTCTGCTTATTCTGGAATGATTGCTAAGCCATTGAACCTGTTTGATGGTCTGCAACCTTTGGCTTTTATGAAGAAAGAATGCGCAACAGATACGTTATGCACGTGCACGGGACGATTCTGTATTGGTTGTTTGAAGTGCATCGGTTCACTCTTCCGGAGGAGGAGCATTTTGCAAATATTTACAGCGAATGTACCTTCTACGAGACCTGCTTTATTATGTGCTGTATCGACAGACTATAGGCGACGACGAATATGTTGTGGCATAACTGATCTTATATTCATATGATTAAAATACAAAAGCTTATGGTAACGGCAGCCGCTGGTACCTTCTTAAAATGACGGTGAAAGACTTTCCTAAGTATTTTTTAAGTGGTTTGACACTTTGACTTTTTGAGAGGAAGTCTTCAGTTCAAGTCTTGGTTGGACATAGCTTGAGTTCTTCAAGGATAGGTGCCTCTACCTTACCAACTCAGGTGTGTGAATGTGTTTTCAATTCATTGTACTCGGAAAAAAATAATAATAATTTGGTACCAACTTTTATAAGCATTGAAGTTCATTCAACTTCTATAATTTGGTACCAACTTCTCGATTAGCTTGAGTTGATTTCAAAGTGCAAGGAAAAGAATCCATAGCATCCATGGTACCTTGGAATTCCACAAAGCAGAGGTTGAATGCCTACAAACTACTCCGATACAAACCCAAAGTATCTTTTTCTTGCTTCCCAAGTAGATAGGGAGGGGCGAACATAGTTCATATACTTTCATTTTATTGTTCTACCTTTTTATGGCTTATAATCATGTCCTTGTCTCACATAGTGAAAGTCGGAACTTATATATAACTTTAATCTTCGTTTTCTTAAATTAGTAAGACATATTGGCAACAAATTGTGTGTGTGCTACTCACCTCCCATCCTAATCATCTTCTTGTTTATTATTTAAGGAAGTTCGATTATCGAGATCTACTTTTCTCAATTAGCTTGAATTAATTTCAAAGTACAATGAAAGGCCTATGTACCAGCCATGAGACCTTGGAATGCCACATACCAGAGGTTGGACATTTAGCAATTAATACGATACAAAGCCTGAAGTCTTGTCATCTTGTTTCCTAAATAGATAGTTTCTTGAATGCTCTAGCATAGACATATGGCCATCATCTACACTCACTCCTTAGGAACTTTAGCATAAAACGCAAGCTAGGAATTAGACACTTGCCTTTTTCTTTATACTCACTCTATTTGACCTACTAGCTATTAAGTTTAGCTATTATTTCTAAGATTCTCTCCCCATTCTAAAGATCATTGTTCTCAATGATCGATGAGAAGACTTTGAGTGAAAACGCTTCCCAAAGAACTATATAACCTAGAGTGACTTGGCTCTTTAAATAATTCTCCTATATAGCATCATCTTTGCAGGAATATCTTCTATTCTGAAAGTTTTAGCCCTGGCCCTTTTAGTAACTTGCCAATCTTGCCCACTCCTTAACTTCTATTTAGTTTTAACCTTTTCTTTTGATAAAGTAACTTGAATTCTTTATTCTGCATGCTAAGTATATACTAATTATGAACTTTAAAGATGTGGTAAAGCCAAGTGACGTACCCATGGAACTTTTACAACCTTTGCACGGCTTGAAAATCAGCACAGTATACTCTTATTCGCATTTGATTCCTACAAATTCTAAACGAGTAGGGGTAAGGCAATGCAGACCATAGTTTATCCCAAAAGGAAGTACAAAAGCACCTTCTTATTCACCATGGAAAACCTAATATGTCCACTCGTCTAAAATATATTGCCTTACATGCAATGCAATTTTGTATGTATGTATATACATTTGTCTTTGTATGTATGTATGTATGTATGTATGCATGTATGTATGTATGTATGTATGTATGTATGTATGTATGTATGTATGTATGTATGTATGTATGTATGTATATATGTATCTAGTTTCTAGGGCAATTTTTTCCCTCTTTAGGAGGTTTTTTTCCCCGCTTAACCCTAAGGAGCTACTTTTGAATATACATTCACTTGGTAATTCATTTAGAGTTTTTTTGTGCTCCAAGCTGCTTCTTCTTCTTCCTTGTGATGTTCATGTGCTTCTGCTGACCTAACACTCCAAAGATTGGTATTAGAGAAGGTCCCCGCTTTGTCAACCCCCCTTGTTCAAAGTCTCAGAATCATAAGACAATTCACTAAAAGTAATATGGGGGCCTAGAAATGGTTGACATTAGACACTTTCATCGCTATGAGATTTTACATTTCGTCGCATTGAATGTCAAGCACACATTCTCATTTAAACGACACTAAGATCAATGCTATTTTTTAGGCTATTATCTATTGATATATTTTGGTAGTGATATGTGTGAACACACTAGGACCGTCGAGGTACTTTTTTCCTTATTAGGAGGTCTTTCCCCTGGCTTGTATATATGCCTATAGCCCTAATGGGTTACTTATCTTTGTACATTCTAGTGGTAATACATTTAGTAATGTGTGTTGTACTCCAAGCTTCTTCTTCTTCCTTATGTTGTTTGCGTGCTTCCGTAGACATCTTACTCCAACTATTGGTATCAGAGCAGGATGCCACTTCATCTAGGGCATCGTCAATGCCTCTTCAGTCATAGTCTAAGATTCGCTGTGGTGATTAGGAGATCAAAATAGCTTCCTCTATGTTGAGCATATTCAAGGTGATTAGGAGATCAAAGCGACTTACTCTGTGGTGCCGAGATCACAATCTAAGCTTTTTTCAACCTCCGAATGCACTATCACACTGCTTGTGCAGGCTATTTCATCTTTTTGTGCCAAAGATATATCTAGGTTTCGGTTCGCCAGTATAAGCATATCGAAGTCTGCTACAGGTATAGCAAAACTTGTCAGGGTAGTTCTATTCAACTTTTTCAGATACAATCATTTTTTTGCATCAAGGTATTTTAGTTCGTGGCCATGGCTGAAAGCAGTGATGTATTCCTTATGTTGGCTGTTGAGGACAAGTTGGAATATGGTACCAATTACCCATTGTGGCCTTATATGATGTGACATGTTTTGGTTGCGAAAGGATTGTGGAACATTGTGCCGGGTGCTGAAAAATGTCCTATTACACCTGCTATTATTACTTACATTCGCTCCTATAGAATAGATAAGGATGTTTGGGATACACTTACCACATTTTTTCACAAAGCTTTGGGCTTACTTCCTTTTGTGGATTGATTCCAAATAGCTTGGTATTCCTTATACATGAGTGCAAGCTCCTTGTTCACTGCATCACTCCCAAAAGGGATTTGTTGATATATTTCGGTAGTGATGTGTGTGAACACACTAGGACCATCAGGTCACTTTTTTTCCTCTTTAAGAGGTTTTTTTTTTTCTAGCTTGCATATATGCCTATAGTCCTAATGGGTTACTTATCTTTGTACATTCTAATGGTAATACATTCAGTATTGTGTGTCGTGCCCCAAGCTTCTTCTTCTTCCTTGTGCTATTTGCGTGCTTCCAGAGATCTTACTCCAACATTATCAATGTTAATTGAACACTACAACATCTGAGGGGCATACCGATGCTTCCTATATGGACGATCACACTCGACGTCGGTATAAACATTGGAAAAATGTAATTAAGCAAATCGACTGTCACTCGACCGTCAGTATGACCGCTTAAAACGGATCATCTATAAGAGTCGGTATAGGCATTGGTATAAGCATCACTATGAGCATCGGTAATTTCCAGTAAATTACCAACGCTCATACTGATGGCTATACCGACGCCTATACGGAGGCCCTATTTTAAACATATCGGGAACCAGAGAGTAAAAATCAACATTTTGTGCATGTTTTACAGTGAGTTCTACTTGCTTCTGTTGAACTTGTGCGTGCAAATCAAATTGTGACATGCATTGTCTTGTGCACACACACACACAGATCTAACTCTCTACACACACACACACACTCTCTCTAGATCTCACATCTTGGTAACTGGTGCATGTACTCTTACCCTTTGTCTTTCTCTATGGTTTATGTTTTATAATTTTTCTTCTCTTTGATTTTGCAGAAGTTTTTTGGCATCGATTCCTTGGAATTGTACGATAGATGACATACATTATGAATCCAAAAGAGGGACATACCTGTAAGTGATTGTTTTATTTTCTATTGATAGACAAAAAGAGAGAAAGAGAGAAAGAGAGATAGAGAGACAGAGAGACAGAGAGAGAGAAAGATAGAGAAAGATAAAGAGAAATGAAAGAGAGGAAGATAGAGAAAGAAATAAAGAGAGATGAAAGCGAGAAAGATAGAGAGAGAGATAAAGAGAGATGAAAAAGAGAAAGATAGAGAGAGATAGAAATACATACACACACATACACACATGCATATGCACACACACATATACACACATGCATACACATACATATGCATACATGCATACACACATACACTACAACATATCGTGCATATACCGAGGCTTTTACCAAGGAAATTGAATGTGCACATTTTGGCCCCTACTTCGTTGTAAATATCAGTATACGCGTCGGAACTAAAGCACCGGTATAGGCACTAGTATAGGTGTCAGTATAGGCCTCGGTATGAGCATCGAAAATCACTCTTGGAGTATCGTCGCTTATACCAACGACCTGCTGGGAGTACCATCGCTTATACCGACGACCATATCTGCAAAAAGACTTTTGGGCAGAGTGTGTTGTCTTTTGCTACAGCAACATTACGATGATGTTGTTTAGCAAAAGACAATACACTCTGCCCAAAGAAAACTGATTACATGTGTTGTGTACTCTAATGGCAACCAAAACCTGATTTCATATAGCAAAAGAATGTCTGACACAAAAGAGATGAGCAAAATGAACCATGAATCATGTACAAAAAAGTTTTATATTTCATAAATGAAGCATGTACAAGACTGTGGCAAAGCATTTCCATATAGGAACTAAATACAGAATGTGACATAGCACTTCCATGTAGTACAAAATTATGGTGCACCATTACCACATATGAGTGTAATACAAAATTGTGGCAAAGCACTACCATACATATGATCAAGGGGATCAAAACCTTTACACCTACAATCTTGCAACAAAGCATATGCGTAAAATAAGACAAATTGATATGATATTTATAAACACAACTAAAAATATGAAACCAAGATATAAGTTTACCTCATCATAGATTCTCCCATGAAATGATCGCACCGCGTCCCTCCAAGTACTGCAATAGTGCAGCCAATCCATGATGATATCCATAAGCTTCTTCAGTTCATGTCGAAGGACAACCCACTGCTAACTCTTATAATAAATATGCAAAATGTTACATGAACATACATGATGTGCTTAACACAAACATATTCAATAATTAAAATGATACTTACAAGTTGATAGCGCATACTATCATATCCGCCGCTACCCAAATGTGATGTTTCAACCATATCTAAACGTGTGGCCATCGCATCTCGCTGCTGACGATGTCTGTCAAGATTATGTTGCTGCTCATCGTGAATCTATTCCCACTCTCAACATCTAACCATACAGGCTTCGGTAAGCCTGCTCTCAAAGCATCGGGAGCATATGCATGTGTATTTATATGCATGCGTATGTATGTAAGTATGCATATGCATGTGTGTATATATGTATATGCATGTGTGTATGTATATGCATATGTGTGTGTATGTATGTATGCATGTGCATGTATGTATACATGTGTGTGTATGTATGCATATCTATGTGTATGTGTGTATGCATATGCATGTGTGTATGTATATGCATGTGTCTATGTATGTATGCATATGCATGTATATATACATATGTGTGTATGTATGCATGTATGTATGTATATGCATGTGTGTATGTATTTATGTATGCATATGCATAGGTGTATGTGTGTATGCATATGCATGTGTGTATGTGTACATGCATACATACAGACACATATACACACACACATACATACACACACATATACACACATGCATACATACAAACACATACACATATACACACATGCATACATACACAAACACATACATACACACACATGTACACACATGCATACATACACACACATGTACACACATGCATACATACACACATACATATACACATATGCATACATACATACACACATGCAAATTAAATATTTAAAAATAGGATTAGGGTTTTTAGGTTGTTTTCACATGCATACATACACACACACACGTATACACACATGCATATATACGCACACATATACACACATGCATATATACACACACATATACACACATGCATACATACTCACACACATAAACGATCTCAGTATAGATAAATAAATATAACAATAGCTAGTGTTTTAATTAAATATATAAAAATAGGATTTTAAGGTCTTTTTCACATCATATATATATATATATATATATATATATATATATATATATATATATATATATATATATATATATATATATATATATATATATATATATATATATATATATACACACATGCATACACACATATAAACGTTTTAGGTCTAACTCTTTACGATTAGGGTTTTAGGGTCTTTACACATGCATAACATATATACACGCATACACATATAAAACACACACACACACACACATATATATATGTATATATATATATATATATATATATATATATATATATATATATATATGTATATATATATATATATATATATATATATATATATATATATACACACATGGATACACACATATACGTATTTTAGGTGTAGCTCTTTAGGATTAGGGTTTTCGGGTATTTACATACATATAATTCAATTAAATTTATATAAGGAAAAAATAAAGAAAAAATTAACGACAAAATCAGAATACATATATATATATATATATATATATATATATATATATATATATATATATATATATATATATATATATATATATATATATATATATATATATATATATATATATATATATATATATATATATATATATATATATATATATATATATATATATAAAGAGCTAGTGTTTTAAATAAATTAATTAAATATATAACAATCGGATTTTAAGGTTTTTTAATCAAATTAAATATATATACACATACACATATAGATATATACATATAAACATATATATATATATATATATATATATATATATATATATATATATATATATATATATATATATATACACACACATACACATACACATATATATACACATGCATACACACATATACATGTTTTAGGTCTAGGTCTTTACTATTAGGGTTTTAGGGTTTTTACACATGCATAACATATATACCCATATAATACATATACATATATACACGTATATACACATGCATACACAAATATACATATTTTAGATCTAGCTCTTTAAGATTAGGGTTTTAGGATTTTTACATATATATAATTTAATTAAATTTATATAAGAAGAAAATTAAAGAAAAAATTAAGGAAAAAATCAAAATATATATATATATAAATAATTTTATAGATAAATAAATAAGAAAAGAGCTAGTGTATTAAATTAATTAATTAAATATATAAAAATAGGATTTTAAGGTTTTTTATCAAATTAAATATATATACACATACACACACACACATACATACACACACACACACACACACATATATATATATATATATATATATATATATATATATATAACATGCACATATGTATACACATGCATACACACATATACATGTTTTAGCTCTAGGTCTTTATTATTAGGGTTTTTACACATGCATAACTTATATACACACATACACATATAATACATATACATATATACATGTATATACACATGCATACACAAATATACATATTTTAGGTCTAGGTCTTTAGGATTAGGGTTTTAGGGTTTTTATATACATATAATTCAATTAGATTTATATAAGGAAAAAATAAAAAAATAAAAAAATCAGAATATATAAATAAACTTTTTCCAAAAAAGTAGAGCGAGTGCAAAAAAAAGTAGAGTGAGTGATGGTGAACTTTTTGCAAAAAAGTAGAGCGATTGCAAGAGATGATAATGCTCAAGAAGACCAGCTAGATTATTATGGAGTGATTCAAGATATCTTGAAGCTATCCATTAGGAAGTTTGATTACTTTGTTTTTTATGTGACATGGTTCAAGGTAGTCACCTCTGGAAGAAACGCAACAGTGAGGCAGGTTAAAAGTGGTTTGCTTCAAGTCGAATCCACAAAATTATGGATGCATGAAAAAGATACATTTGTACTTCCTGAACACTATGAGCAAGTTGTTTTTATACGAAATTCAAAAGAACCAGAGTGGCTATTTGTTTTACAAGTCTCCCCACGTAGTAGACAAATTTGTGAGAACATAGATGTAGAAGAAAGTCCATCTGTAGTGGACTCTGAGATTCATTCGATAGTCGAGGAGGAAGAGATCATTGTCCAAGAAGAAGAGGTCCTTGAAGAAGATGAGATACACGATGAAGCAACATATAATGATCAAGAAGAAGGTAGCATACCAAGATTTAGAAGTTCCAATATAGAGATAGATATTCTTTGTGCATCAAATCTCCAAGAGGATGCTAGAATAGAGGAGTTTTGAATCAAAAACTTGTACATACTAATTTTTGTTTTTTTTTGCTATCTTTTTTTGTACACTACCATTTCTCTATATTACCTTTATTATCATATGCTAATTATTTGAGTTCTTTTGTTATAGAGCACAATAGAAGACAGTCCTCTAGTCACTCCACATTCCATGATAGAGGAGCAGTTCTTAGAGTTCATATCTCAAGTGCCTCCCACGTATATGGCTGCTGCATCACAATACTGGATTGCTCATGGTAGCACTCCCCCCGGCCTCACTCCTGCCGGCCTTACTTCTATTGGCCTCACTCCTTCCGGCCTCACTCTTGCAGGCCTCACTCGTGCCGGCCTCACTCTTGCCCGCCTCACTCCCGCCAGTGTTACTCCTGGTGATGTCACTCCTAGGGGTGGTGCTACTCCCGCCGGAGGTATGTCTCCTAGCTTTATGACTCCACCACAACCATCCTCTCAGCCATCCCCTAGTGGCTCTAGTAGTAGAAGTTTGCATTCAACACCTCAGCGCAATACACGTTACTGGCCCATCTTGTAGGTTGAGGTCACGCTCTAGAGCAGGAGGTTCTAAGAGTGGATCTACAAGTAGCTCTGGAGGAGGCAGCTGTTATGGAGGCAGTGCGACGGACATTGTGTCCCCCACTTCTACTCCTAGAGCAAGTACCTCATATGTAGGTACGCCACGTGATACACCATGTGGAATACCACGTACACCTTGGGGTTTTCATGACCATGATGATTCCAAGGTAAATAGTATCCATGATGGAGCTCTCGTGATGGATGCGGTCAAAAAATCCATGCGTCAGCATATATGTTTGCTCCATACAATTAGGATACTTTATCATGTTGAAATGGAGTGAACAAGATAAAGATTGCAAAAAGTATATCACAGAGATGATCTATTAGGAGTTCTGGCTAGCACATGGGCATCCTCTTATCAGTTCATAGTGGATTCTACACACTGCATGTGAAGTTATGTCCCATCGATGATCCGAGGCTCGTGATGCTTTCAGAGCACAATTACCAAAGCCTGTATGGTTAGATGCTAAGGAGTGGAATATGATTCGCACCGACCAGTAGCAAACTCCTGACCGATATTGCCAGTAGCGAGATGTCATAGCCACACGTTTAGATACGATTGGACCATCACATTTGGGGAGCAGCGCATATGACACTATGCGTGAGGAATTTTTAAGTACCATTTGGTTTATTGAATTTGTTTATTTTAAGCATGTCATGTATGTTCATCTAACGTTTTGTATATTTGTTGCAGGAGTTGGCAATGGGTCCTCCTCCAACACGAACAGAGGAGGCTTATGGATATCGTCATGGATTGATTGCACTAATGGAGGACTTGGAGGGATGCAGTGCGGTCGTTTCATGGGAGCATCTACGATGAGGTGATGAATTTCGAAACTTGGTTTTTACTTATTGTTTGTAAATCTCATGTGAATTTATCTCATTTCATGAATGTTCTTTGTTGTAGGACTCGTGATATGGATGTTTTGATCCTTCTATGCATGTGTATGACAGTGGTGTGCCACAATTTTGTATTTGGCTCATATATGGCAGTGGTGCACGAGAATTTCATATTTGATTCTTATACGGTAGTGCTTTGCCACATTTTGCATTTGCCTCATATATGACAGTGGTTTGCCACACTCTTGTATATGCTTCATTTATGAAATATATAACTTTTTTTGTACATGGTTCATGGTTCATGGTTCATTTTGATCATCTCAATTGTGTTCGATAGTATTTTGCTTTATGAAATTATATTTCGATTGCCATTAGACTACACATCACATGTACTTGGGTTTTTTTTGGGTAGTGTATTGTCTTTTGCTAAACAACATCATGGTAATGTAGATGTAGCAAAAGACAACACACTTTGCCCAAAAAAAAATTTTGCAAATATGGTCATCAGTATGAGCAATGGTACTCGCAGGATGGTCATCGGTATGCATGACGGTACACCCAGTAGTCGCCAGTATAGGTGTCGGTATGAGCACTCCTATGAGCATTAGCATTTTCAACGCTTATACCGACAATCATACCGATGCTTATACCGGCACCTATACCATCGTTTTGGTTCTGATGCCTATACCGACACTTACATCAATGTCGGGAAAAAATGGTGCTTGTTCAATTTTCTCCA